>OY740783.1:100415579-100674393 GCA_963514005.1 Raja brachyura | reverse complement strand
TCCTTCCAAACACATTCAGACCTAATAAAGCATTTATAATAATAATATAATAATAATGATAATAATCTATTTTATTGTCATTGCACAGATGTACAATGAGATTTGCTATGCAGCTTCCATCCGATGTAATAACTTAATTAGCTAAAAATTTAGACACCCAGAGAAACAAGATTTTTTTAAAGTCACGAAATGAGCGGCACTTTTGGACTAAACACATTCAGACCTAATAAAGCATTTATTCCTTCCAAACACAGTCAGACATAATAAAACATTTATTCCTTCCAAACACAGTCAAACCTAATAAAGCATGTATTCCTTCCAAACACAGTCAGACCTAATAAAGCATTTATTCCTTCCAAATATAGTCGATCCTAATAAAGCATTGCAGTTTCAAGCACAGGCAGGGTAGCAGGCCAAACCACTCATTACATTGTCATTTCATTTTCAATTAAGCATTGCACTTTCAAGCACAGGCAGGGCAGCAGGCCAAACAACTCATGGCATTGTCATTAAAGGCTAACAAATCATTTATTGCAAATACATTGCAGACACAGTTCAGTTGATTCACAGCTTAGAATGACAGTCGTGGCCTCTCCCTCGCGATCTTCCAGAGTGACTGACTCACGTCCAGGCATCCAGGGTTTTATATTCCTGCCCCCCACCCTCCCTCCCAGAAGGGACGTTACCTTCATTGTGGTGATTTACAGGCGAGAGGACCAATCAGCTGATCTGAAGGTTGTTTCTAAAAACAATATACAGCGCAGACAGGAAGTGGTCAAAATGAGACTTTTAATTATATAGATATGAATGATGGTTATATCCTTCATGGTTTGGCTCTCCTTGCTTTACCCATCAATGAGGGGAGAAGATAAGATCTAGCCATGTTCTTACATACACTCCCACTTTTTGCAATTTGCAAAATAACTCCTCCCTGAATCCTCACTTGCACTCCCTGCCTTCTCCAAGGCATAAATCAGAAGCCTCTCCACTTATCTAGATAAGTGAAGCTCCAACAACACTCAAGAAGCTTGGCACTATCCAGAGCAAAGTAGTCCATGTGATTATCCCCTCGTTCATCTCCTGATACAGTAACTCCCTTCACCATGTGGGTGGAGGTAGAATGATTACTCAGAGTCACCACATGGGATGAGCGGTAATTCTCCAAAGCCCCAGAAATTCTTCTGCAAGAGGAATGGAACTGACAGGATTTCTTTACTAAGAATTAGTGTAGATGCAACAGGCCTAATGGCCTCCTGTGGAGCAACAATTACAGTTTTTCCATCCAGAAGGAGATAGCAATGCCATGTGCAAGTTCCTCTCCAAGTCAAATACCAACCTGCCTTGCACCATTCTTCATCAAAATGATGTCTGAACTTTCTACACTCTGCAGCATGGGAGCATGTCCACTGCACAAACCTCAGCAGGTGATAGTGACAGCTCACAATGGCTTTATCAACTAATTACATGATAGGCATTAAATAACAGCCTTGCCAGTGGGCATCTGGATTCTGTGAATGAATAAAATATTTTCAACGAAAAATTAAAATCATAGAAAATGTTAACAGTTGTACGCTAGTTCACATTTCAAGCCTGTTGCACCATTCAGCTAGTCAACTGTGATCATATTATCCTTGCACATTATTCCCGCTCTTCACCACAGTTCTAGATATCTTTTACATCCAGAAGCAGATTCGGCAATGTGGCCTCCACAGCCCCCTTAGAAGAGAATTCCACAGGGTCATCACCATCTGGGTCAAGTATACTTCGCCAATTAATCATGGCTGATCTATCTTTCCCTCGTTCTCCTGCCTTCTCCCCATAACCCTAGACACCCGTACTAATCATGATACTATCTATCTCAGCCTTAAAAATATCCATTGACTTGGCCTCCACATCCTTCAGTGACAAAGAATTCCGCAGATTCACCACCCTCTTGACTAAAGAAATCTCCTTCCTAAAGGAATGTCCTTTAATTTTGAGGATATGACCTTTGGTCCTAGATTCTCCCACCAGTGGAAACATCCTCTCCACATCCACTCTCTCCAAGCCTTACACTATTCGGTAAGTTTCAATGAGGTCCCACATCATCTTTCTAAAATCTAGCAAGTACAGGGCCAGTGCCATCAAACACTCATCAAATGTTAACCCACTCATTCCTGGGATCATTCTTGTAAACCTTCTCTGGACAGTGGCACTAACGCCCATGGTGATGAAGTGCTTTGAGAAGTTGATCATGGAGCAAATCAACTCCTACCGCGACAAAAACCTGGACCCACTGCAGTTCGCTTACCGCCACAACAGATCAACAGTGGATGCGATCTCGCCGGCCCTCCACTCCGCTCTGGACCACTTGGACAACAAAAACTCTTATTCATTGATTACAGCTCGGCATTTAAGACAATCACCCCCTCCAAGCAGGTTACCAAACTTGCAAAACTGGGTCTCTGCGCATCCCTCTGCAATTGGATCCTCAACTTCCTCATTCACAGACCACAGTCTGTTCGTATTGGTGGAAATGTGTCAGACTCGATAACAATCGATAATAGACTCTCTTCACACAGGAGAACCACAGTCCTAAGATTCAATCTGATGAGCTTTTGTTGCACTCCCTTTGTGGCAAGGTTATCCTTGGGTAACAAGACCAAAATACCTTAAGTGCGGACTCACTCTGGCCCTATATAATTGAAGCAAGATATCCTTGGTCCTGTGCTTAAAACCTCATTCACTAAAGGCAAAGAATTAATGCTATTTTTCGCCATTGGCTGGACCTGCAATCATGTTTACACTTTCCCCATTAAGGTACATACTATTGACAACAGCATAGAATAGATTTTCTAAGACAAAATTAAGATGCGCAAGGGAAGAACAATGTACTGCTACAACCTGATTTTCCCAGTCTATCTGCATGTTGAAATCTCCCATAACCACCGTAGCACTACTTTTGCGACATGCCAAATTTAACTCTTGATTCAACTTGCACCCTATATCCAGGCTACTGTTTGAGGGCCTGTAGATAACTCCCATTAGGGTATTTTTACCCTTACAATTCCTCAGTTCTATCCACGCTGACTCTATGTCACCTGATTCTGTGTCACCCTCGCAAGGGACTGAATTTCATTCCTTACCAACAGAGCTACCACACTCCCTCTGCCCACCTGTCTGTCTTTTTGATAGGATGTATACCCCTGAATATTCCGTTCCCAGCCCTGGTCCTCTTGCAGCCATGTCCCTGTAATTCCCACAACATCATACTTACCAATTTCTAACTGAACCTCAAGCTCATCCACTTTATTTCTTATACTTCGCGCATCCAAATACAACATTTTAACTTCGTATTCACCTCCCCTCTCTCACTATTGCTCCTGATCTTACTCTCTTATCGTTACTCGAACTTTCTTTCCCATTAATTCAGGAGTCGTTTGTAACTTTTCCTGTACCTACTTCCCCTTTAACTTCCAATTGACAACCCTTCCCCCCACTATTTAGTTTAAACCCACACGTGTAGCAATAGCAAACCTGCCGACCAGAACGTTGGTCCCCCTCCAGTTTAGATTTAACCAATCCATGAAATTAGTGACAGGTGGAAAGGATTGGAGATGTGCAAAGATTGGGGAGGGGAGGAGGAGTGGAGTCAGTCTACCCCACGACAGAAAGGGGACGAGTTGTACAGTTTGATAGCCACAGGGAAGAAGGATCTCCTGTGCCGTTCTTACTGCATCTTGGTGGAACCAGTCCGTTGCTGAAGGTACTCAGGTTGACCAAAGCGTCATGGAGGGGGTGAGCTGTATTGTCCAAGATGTTCCCCTCCAAGACCACATCCCATGAATCTAATTCCGCCCCCAGGACGTAGCCAGGCTCCCTGATGAGTTTGTTAATCCTATTGGCGTCTGTGGCCTTCGCCCTGCTGCCTTAGCACACGGCAGCGAAGAAGATGGCACTGGCTACCACCGATTGATAAAACATCTGCAGCATCTTACTGCAGAAGTTGAAGGAGCGGAGCCTTCTCAAAAAGTACAGCCAGCTCTGTCCCTTCTTGTACAGGCCCTTTCCTGGACCAGTCCAGTTTACTGTCCAGGTATATTCCAAGGTATTTGTACTCCCTGGTAAACTGCACATCCACACCATTGATGGAGACAGGGGACAGGGATGTTCCTCTCCTCCTAAAGTCCACCACTAACTCCTTTGTCTTGTCGGTGTTGAGCTGCAGGTGATTTAGCCCACACCACTCAACAAAGTTGTTGACTACATCTCTGAATTCAGCTATCATCCCCTTAAGTAAGTAAGTAAATACTGATGCAGCCCACAATTGCAGAGTCATCTGAAAACCTCTGCAGGTGTCAGGAGTCCGAGTGATATCTGAAGTCCGAGGTGTGATGGTGAACAGGAAGGGAGAGAGGACTGTCCCCCTTGGGGACCCTGTGTTGTCCATTCCCATGTCCGAGACACAGTTCTGTAGCCTGACATATTGTGGTCTTCCAATCAGGTAGTTGGTGATCCAGGACACTAATGGTGCATCTACACGCATCATTGTCAGTTTTCTCCCTAGCAGTGCAGGCTGGATGGTGTTAAAAGCACTGGAGAAATCAAAAAACATGACTCTCACATTGCTTCCATACTCTAAACTCCATGTTGTATCTACCTCTAAGACTAATTATTTCCAACTCCACCACACTGCCCAATATCTCCCTACACCAGACCTTCCTGCATCCAACTCTTTACAACACCTTTTGGGTTCACCATCACCTTTTGGGTTCACATGGTAACCTTGAATGGTTGTCTAACTGGCCTTCTCTCCTCAACCAAACAACAGCGCCATCTTGTGTCCACAAAGTCTACTTCATACAAATCCTTGTGCCTGCATCAATTAGTTCCCAGTTTTCAACAAATTACACACACTCTGCTTTACCGTTGTCTATACAGAGTCTAAGCCCACTTTGTCTCTAAATTTTTCCTCACTGCCCTATCTTTTGTCATACTCCAGTTATCAGCGGGGCTTCCCCATCTTCAATCTCACCAGCTTCAGATACGTCAGTCCATTGCCAAAGCCTTCCTTTTTTCTCTCAAATCAGAGCATTTTTGGGTCACTGCTCCTACTTCACACTCTCCTGTCTCATGCATTATGCATGAGGACCTTTATTATGTTAGCTGTTTAATGCAAACTGTTGTTGACAAAACAGGTTATCCCACAAAATCAGAACCGTAGCAGAGAATTTTCCTTGGTTTGTGTATCAGTTGAAAGTGAGACACTATCTGGAAATAATTAATTCTGATCAAAAATTGACATGCTCAGATTTAAACAATTTCCAGGGATCATCACTCACATTAACATTTTTCATATAAGACCATTACCACTGCAAATCACACCAGAAAAAACTGAACATTAATATCAATAAATTGCAATGACAGATTTCCAAAAGAATTGTTGGTTAACTACTTCAGTTGCGGGAGTTGTGATGGAATTGTGTACAAGGGCACTGGGATACTACAATATTTCCCACAATAAAACCAAATCTGTCCCCTCGAGGAAATATAATAGATTCATATGAGGTTTATTATACAGAAAGAGGCCATTTGGTACATCATGCTGGTCAATAAAGAGCTACTCAACCTGATCAGCACCTGGTCCTAAACCCCTGCAGGTCACAGCTCTTGAGGTGCACATACAGGCACCTTTTAAATGTGGTTTCTGCCTTCATCATCTTTTCAGGTAGTTACTTCCAGATCATGACCAACCCCTTGAGTGTTTTACATACATTCTTCATCTTCCCTCCAGACATTTTAAGTACTACTTTATAGTTTGCCCTCTGTTTTTTGACTTGACAACTCTATTTATATCTATCTCAGGTCCAATGTTATGCTCACCAACAACTATTCAGTTTTTGTCTCATCTGTAAACATATTTACCTAATCCGTAACATTAAAGACAAAATCATTAGTATATAAGGATGAAAGGACTAAATATTGACCCTTGTGGATTTCCACTGGTAACAGCCGTCCCAGCATAAAAACACACCGAGCGTTACCATTTGGATCCGGCCACTGATTACATTTTGGTTCCAATTTTCCACGCTTCTTTGGATGCCATATGCCATGTAGCACCCCATTTCAACAGCCATACTTTCATCAAACTGACTTGCCTGTCAACCTTTGTTGTTATCTCTTCAAAATATTCAATCCGATTGCTAGGAATTACCTTCCCCTAATGTTGACATTCTCCGCCAATTTTAAACATAGTTTACAAGCTCTGAAGTCCAGAGTGTGAATGTAATTAAAGGCTCAGATACACTCAGTATCATCAGCAAGGTCAGTTTGAATTGGACTCCAAAGTCATCCATCCACTGCCATATTTGTGTTTGGTTTCCTGATTTTTTGAGGGATTTATAGAAATGGGAAAGCCATGCAGAAGAAAAAAAACTTGAAATTGTCTTCAGGAAAGATAACATCAATGGAATGGCCACTATGGCGACCTTATTGGCGAGTTTAGGAGAGTCTGCGCTCGCCACAAGCTTACAGCATGGTCGACACATGGTTGTAGGTGGTCTCTGATAAGTCTCCTTCATGGTTGAGAGGAGTTCCCGCATAGTGGTTACTACTCGCGACCTCAGTTTGGTCGAGGACATTTTTTCAACAAGCTGAAACATTTTCTGCGAATAAAAATTGGTCAGCATGTAGAAAATCGGTACTTTTGAACTCATAGTGCAGTGGTAGTGGGGTTGCCATATCATTGTAGGTAGCCGTAGGTAATCTCCTTTGCTGACCAGGCATTTTAATTGGCTCATTGGGGGGGGAAAAAACGTAAGCACGAGTTTTCAGAACCAAGGAAAACCGACCGGAAATGTTAAATGCCCGCTAAACTTCACATCTGTGTATCTCTGGCTTATTAAAAGTTGGCTGCCTTCTTAAAAGTGTCTCCACTCCTTCTCCCCCCTTCTGCCCCCTTCTCCCATCCCCCCCCACTCTTTTAAAAGACTTACCCTACACTGTGCCAGCCTTCTTTAACCTTCCTGTTCATTGCGGATATCACCTTGGCTTTGCACCGTGTGCATTTCAGACAGCGCTCCGCCGCTTTCCCTGGCCCCCGCCTTTGTGTTGTGTTTGTGTGTGTGTGTGTGTGTGTTCAGCGCTGACGGTCGATCCAACTCGCGGTTTTTCAGGATGAGCTTGAATGTCGCAGACAGTTTGCTGAAAAGTCGCGTAAGTGGGACAGATTAGTTTATCCTATTTGACTCTTAACAAATAGTTCCTGGCTTGCAGAATGTTCCCAGCATTTTTTATGTTTATTTCTGACTTATCGCATACACAGTGAATTTCTCTTACTTTGCAGTAATTGATTAAACCTGCAATTATAAAGTTGGTATCAGTAATGGAGATCATGAAACTTTATTATGAAATCCAATCTGGTTCACTATTGGCATTTTAAGGAGGGGAATCTGTTGTCGCCATTTGCTTTGGTATCGATGTGACACCAGTCCCATTGTGATGGGTTAACTTTCAGTTCTCCCCTGAAATGGGGTCCAGCAACCAACTGGATTGTACAAAAGCACCACAAGTCATTCAAAAGGCAGCTCAACAACACTTTCTTAGGACAATAAACACTGAGCTTCAGGAGCAATGCCCACACCATATCTGCCGTACAACAAACAAAATAGGTGCAGGAGGGCATTCGGCCCTTCGAGCCAACACTGCCATTCAATATGATCTAGCAATATTACAAAATTTTGAGATTTAAAAAATCAAGTCTGCAATTTATCCCATCAGATAAAGCATAAAAAGAAGTTTAATTTGACACCTAATTAACTTTCATATCTTCAGTATTAAAAAAGTTATGGCCATTTTCATACACGGAAATTAGCATCTTGTTCTCTATTACTTTTCCATTGACTTAACACAAAAGTTGTGATCGAGGATAGCCAAAAGCCCATAACTTTCTTAAAAATTAAGAGAACTGAAAGAAATGTTCAGTTATTATAGATTGAAGCATTCTGAAACAAATATGAAACAATCCTACTTGGATGTCCTGAAATTAAAGCATATCATTAGTTAGTTACCCAATTGTAGCTAATTACAAAATTCATTTACTAGATCTAAACATCTATCCATTTCTTAAGAAAATATTAACATTTTTTAAAAAGCCTAAGTGTCCAAATTACATTCACACAAGAATTCACAATATAACATGATTTTTAAATCTCATTGTTATGAATTTATAGGCCAAATTGAAGGAATTTAGTGTTTAATGCCCATAAATTAATGGCCATTTAAATCATCTTGCGAGTGGGATTTTATGGAACGCGATGGATTGGAACGTTGCGGTTGCGGTGAATTTAAACCCCATATCGGCAGGAAAAATACTGCCGGTTTGTATGGGGAATAAATCACCATTTCGCAACATGAAATGTTGATTAAGGACATCTTAACAAGCAAGTTTATATGTAAAAATAAATATCTTTCCTTTACCTGTCCCCTACGTAAAATCCGTCCCCGTTGTTGGCGATCACAGCATTAGAAGCTAATTTTTATTTTACTCCAGCGCTGAAATAGTTGGGTGATTTTAAAAAAAAATCTTTAGCAAAAGCTCGAACCCCGAGAAAATATAATTCCGGAAGGCAGGGGAAAACTGCATTTTAACCCCCCCCCCCCCCCCCCCCAAAGGCATCAAAGTCGCGCACACGGCCAGTGACAGAACTGCAGCGCCGCTAAAGGTAAGTTTTGTAACATACCTATATGATCATGGCTGATCATCCAAAATCAGTAACCCGTTCCTGCTTTCTCCCCATATCCCTTGATTCCGTTAGATCAGTCTAGATTTTCTCACAACATAGAACAATACAGTAAACCCTCGTTTCAACAGACATGTTTATAACTGATTTTGGTTGTAGCAGACAGGCCCACCGGCAGTATCTGATCCTCTCCTCCCCTGGAGCTCACAGCTCCGGCCGCCCGGGGGAGAGGGAACACCTAACCCCACCCCCCTTTTCACCCTACACCCACCTTTCCTCCTCCTCTCCCAAGTGCCCGACCCAGACTTGCACCTATTACTCTCTTCCCCCTCCACCTACATTCCTTTCTCTGGCTTCACAATTCACAACTCTTCAATCCTTTTGTTTTGCACCTTCTGTTTTTGCAATAAATAATCAGCCCAATCACCCCTATATTCAGTCTGAAGAAGGGTCCTGACCCGAAACGTCACCTATCCATATTTTCCAGGGATGTGGCCTGACCCATTGAGTTGCTCCAGCACCTTGTGACATTCCATATCCCGGTTTCCTGAAATTAGGTCATCCTACTCAATTGCATTAAATCTATAATTAATTAAAGGAGCCATTCCCCATCTTTTCTTTCCTCTCTGACCATTCTCCGTGGCATCGACTCTTCAGAGATTAGTATACAAACGTAAAGCATACGGCATTGGGGGTTCAGTATTGATGTGGATAGAGAACTGGCTGGCAAACAGGAAGCAAAGAGTAGGAGTAAATGGGTCCTTTTCACAATGGCAGGCAGTGACTAGTGGGGTACCGCAAGGCTCAGTGCTGGGACCCCAGCTATTTACAATATATATTAATGATCTGGATGAGGGAATTGAAGGCAATATCTCCAAGTTTGCGGATGACACTAAGCTGGGGGGCAGTGTTAGCTGTGAGGAGGATGCTAGGAGACTGCAAGGTGACTTGGATAGACTGGGTGAGTGGGCAAATGTTTGGCAGATGCAGTATAGTATGGATAAATGTGAGGTTATCCACTTTGGTGGCAAAAACAGGAAAGCAGACTATTATCTAAATGGTGGCCGATTAGGAAAAGGGGAGATGCAGCGAGACCTGGGTGTCATGGTACACCAGTCATTGAAAGTATGCATGTAGGTGCAGCAGGCAGTGAAGAAAGCGAATGGTATGTTAGCTTTCATAGCAAAAGGATTTGAGTATAGGAGCAGGGAGGTTCTACTTCAGTTGTACAGGGTCTTGGTGTGACCACACCTGGAGTATTACGTACAGTTTTGGTCTCCAAATCTGAGGAAGGACATTATTGCTAGAGAGGGAGTGCAGAGAAGGTTCACCAGACTGATTCCTGGGATGTCAGGACTGTCTTATGAAGAAAGACTGGATAGACTCGGTTTATACTCTCTAGAATTTAGGAGATTGAGAGGGGATCTTACAGAAACTTACAAAATTCTTAAGGGGTTGGACAGGCTAGATGCAGGAAGATTGTTCCCGATGTTGGGGAAGTCCAGGACAAGGGGTCACAGCTTAAGGATAAGGGGGAAATCCTTTAAGACCGAGATGAGAAAGACATTTTTCACACAGAGAGTGGTGAGTCTCTGGAACTCTCTGCCACAGAGGGTAGTTGAAGCCAGTTCATTTGCTATATTTAAGAGGGAGATAGATGTGGCCCTTGTGGCTATGGGGATCAGAGGGTATGGAGAGAAGGCAGGTACGGGATACCGAGTTGGATGATCAGCCATGATCATATGGAATGGCGGTGCAGGCTCGAAGGGCCGAATGGCCTACTCCTGCACCTATTTTCTATGTTTCTATGTCTATGTTTCACTAATTAGTTCCCATTCCACATGTCCTCCAAACCATATCTCCACAACAATTATTAAATCATATTCAGATCATATCACATCATTCTGTTTTGCTTTGAATATACATCCAGAATCACAGGCTTTACCTTTGTCTCTTTATTATTTTTGTAATGTAGGATTTCCTGTACGTGAATGAAAGTCACCCATGATTATTTTATTGCCTCAATAAAACACACTTTAATTTCATGATTTCTACTCTACTCTTTATTACCATTACTGTTTGAGGCAACCCACAGACAACTTCTATCAATGTCTTCTACCCCTTGCTGTTTATAATGGCAGTTTTAGTAACCTTCTCAAGGTCCAACCTTGATAGCCATAACGTTTTGTAGGATGTAGTGGAGATATAGTTCACGCACTCACCGAGCCCCGGAGATAGTAGGAAGAAGTGTTCCAGTTGTTGAATCTTGATTAATTGTTTTTTATTGAGGTAATACAAAACAATGATATAGTCCATCACTTTCCGTTCTTCATAGCTGTTCCAATCATATCATAAACTTGCTCTAAGCCCGTAATCATGTCCATGACTCATAGCTCTCAGTTCAGCTCATGACTCAGCTCATGGCGAAAACTGTTATTCATACAATCCCACGAGGTAACCTGAAACTAAATTAACGAGCCTGCGCTAGCCTCTTCAGATATAGACACACCCCTCTATGTATTAAATCCTACCTACAAGCATACATACGGATACGAATGAAAATATAAAAAATGTTAGACATGGCTATAATATACTGATTTAAGCTTAATGTAGGTATGTTACAATACCTACCTTTAGCGGCGCTGCAGTTCTGCCGCTCCCCGTGTGCGTGACTTTAGCGCCTTACAGAGGGGGGGGGGCGGGTTTAAAATGTTGTTTTTCCCTAGACTGTCCAAGTCGATCCATGTCGGGCGATTTCGTCGCTAAAGAGAAATCGCTCCGACATTTCATTCATGGAGGTATTTTTAAACTACGCTAGATTATTTATTAACTAGAGTAGTTTAAAAATCATCTTCTAAAGCTCTGAACCCCGACAGCAGAACGGACCTAACGTAGGGGAGAAAATAAAGTGCACAGTTTATTTTTACATTAAAACTTGGTTTTTAGGAAGGCTTTAATCACATTTTCATGTTGTGAAAAGGGGACAAAAAAAATGTATGAACCGGCTGTATTTTTCATACCGACTTCACCGCAAACCACAACGTTCTAATCCACCGCATCCCACTAAAACCCACTTGCTAGTTGATTTAAATGGCCATTCATTTACAGGCATTAAACACTAAATTCCTTCCATTTGTCTATAAATTCATGAAAATGAGATTTAAAAATCATGTTATATTGTGGATCATTGTGTGAATGTTATTTGGACACTTAGGCAATTTAAAAAAAGTTTATCTTTTCTTAAGAAATGGATAGATGTTTAGATCTAGTAATTGAATTTTGTAATTAGCTACAATTAGATAACTAACTAATGATATGCTTTAATTTCAGGTCATCCAAGTAAGATTGTTTCATATTTGTTTCAGAATGCTTCAATCTATAATAACTGAAAATTTCATTGAGTTCTCTCAATTTTTTGAAGAAAGTTATGGGCTTTTGATCCAGATCACAGCTTTTGAGTTAAGTCAATGGAAAGGTAATGGGGAACAAGATGCTAATTTCTGAGTATGAAAATGGCCATAACATTTTTAATACTGAAGATATGAAAGTGAATTAGGCGTCAAATTAAACTTCTATTTATGCTTTATCTGATGGGATAAATTGCAGACTTGATTTTTAAAATCTCAAAATTTTGTAACATTGCTACTTAATGGCTCCTACATACCGGCCCATAATTGTTCTACGTATATAATGAAGCAATTACTAATAAACATTAAAAAAAGGAGCTATAAAAGCTTAACACATCAAAAAACAAACATGCATTATATTTTAGCATTCATACTTCTTTAGCGATCCTTCTAACTTCACCTTCGCCTTCTAGAAGCAGACATATCTTGGTTATTGGTCTTACCAAGACATTGTTCTTAGCCTGGAGTCATACTGTGCGCACCAAACCCTTAACGTCCGGCATGATTTCCAGTATCCTGCCCAAAACCCAAAGTTTTGACAGCATGCAATTTCTTCCTCCATGTGCGATCTTTTCATGGATATGTCGTAACAATAATGTTGAAATATGAAAGACCTTTGAGAGAATAATAGGATGCCTCCTCAGGCATTGCTAGTCTATTCAGGCAACCACCTACTCTCAGAAGCCCTTCTTCCAATACTGGGTCAAGCTTGTACAATTGACTGTTTCTTTTGACACCATGTACTCCAGCTTCTAATGTCAATATCTCTTCTTTGTATCTTTGTCTTTGGCAGAAAGAGATAATTGCATTTTCTGCTCTGAGAAGATCCTAAAGATGTAATCCCTGTATGTGGTATGATGCCTTAAAGGCTCGCATCTTTTTTTCAACCTTTTTCTTTAGTTTACCAGGATCCTTTTCAAAGATACCTTTAGCAATCTTTCCTTTTTCAAGCAATAACCTTGTTTTGGCTTTAAGAAACCATGCCATCACAGTCATCAACTTATTCCATGATGAGAAATGGTTAATTAAATTGTTCATTAGGATCGACGAATCTTTAACAATAACATTCACTGGGATGATTTGCTTGATTTCCAGATCATGAGGAGAGATTTCAAATCCCAGTTCAAGCTTTGGCCATTCTCTATCAGGCTTACAGAGAAACTCTGGTCCATTGATCCATCTCTTATTGCTTAAGAAGCGGCCTGCTGTTAGTCCTCTAGAAGCTTCATCCGCAGGATTTTCCTTTGTATTAACATATTTCCACTGTGAAACATTAGTAGCTCTCCTTACAAAAGAGATTCTGTTCGCTACAAATGTTAGAAAACACTTGTTCTCATTGTTAAAGTTATTAAGCACTGTAGTACTATCAGTCCAGAAGATGGATTTCTCCAGCTGAAGCTGCAGTTCCTTTTGCAGCATTATGTCCACTTTAACAGCTAAGACTGCTGCAGTAAGTTCCATTCTAGGAATTGTCATTTGCTTCAATGGTGCCACTCTGGCCTTTCCCATTAAGAATACAACATGTACTTCATTGGTATCATTTTCCAGTCTTAGATATGAAACAGTACCATAGCCACTTTCGCTTGCATCTGAAAAGTGATGCAGCTGTGCATATCTGATTCGAGCAATGCACCGGTCCACTTTGAATTCTGAGATTTTGTTGAGATCTGCTATCCATTCTGTCCATCGCCGAGAGGAAGTTTGCATTATACTCTCATCCCATCCAAGTTTTTCCTTACAAAGATCCTGCAAAATCAACTTGGCTGGCAGTGTAACTGGTGCGAGAAATCCCAAAGGGTCTTAAACAGAACCAATCACGGATAGGATATCCCTTCTAGTACATGGTCGTTCTTGAATCGAGATTCTGAATTTGAACGCAATTGTTTCGACACACCAGTGTAATCCTAGTGCTCTTTCCATTGGCAGATTGTCTTTATCCAAATCAAACTCTCTGGTCTCCTTAGCTCTGTTATCTCTGTTATCTGTTATCTGTTATCGAATGGTTTCCAATACAACACGGCTATTGCTGATCCACATGGATAGCGTGAATCCTCCTTTATTGCAGAGGGAAGTCAGATGTTTTACCATTTGAATTGCTTCCTGTTCCATAGACATGGATTTTAAACAATCATCCACATAGAAGTTGTTCTTTATTGTGATCTTCTGGAAAGTGAGCTTTATTGTCCTCGGTGGGCTTTCTCAATGCAAAATTTGCACAACTTGTGATGACGCCGCTCCAAAGAGATGTACCTTCATCCGATATTCAATGAGATCTTGTTGTACATCACCATTAGGCCACCATAGGAATTGCAAATAGGTAAGTCTAGACAATAGTGTCCGTCTATCATCTTTAAACCCCTGTCCCATGGTACGAGTTCACCCCACAACTGAGCCAGAGTTAAAAACAAATCAAACTCATGGTAATCACGTAGAATGAACGTAGCGGGAACGTCGGAGCTCGTGGACGTAACTTAGCGACTCGTAACACTAACGGCAGATACTCGGGAAAAGTGTTAACTCGTGAAAAACTTTCAACATGTTGAAAGATTTCCACGAGTCAAATATACCTTTGACGGAAAAATGTGATACTTTTTAACTCGTTGTAATACCGTAGTAGCCCGTGAGTTTACCATAGTGACTCATGAGTTTACCGTATTAACTCGTGCTACTCTTAACTCGGCAGCTGGACAGAGAAAAAAAAGGCGAGTAAAAAAAAGGCGATAAAGATTTTTTTTTAAAGCGCATTTTTGCACATCTTGAGAAATGGAGCACCACAGCAAACAATACAGTGGTTGGAAAAGGGCTTCTCATACATATCAATTAACAAATAAAACACAAAGAAGTATTTCCAGTATTTTCTCTCATTCAGCTGAGAAATGGAGCACAAGCCTAAATTCTGGCAATAAAACAATGCAATGCACTCAATGGCTATGTTTTGAGATCTACCTACACTAATCAGACAAGCAGATGCATGATAATCACTGCTTCAAGAACAGACAGATGCAATGAAATTATTTACACTAAAATGAAAATATAATCCACACTTAAAGTTAAATCAAACAAAGTCAGCAGGATTCAAACTGAACATGACATTTACTGAATTTGTCTGCATGTGGGCTCTCCTCATGCAGTGGCGTACCTGCTGTCGGCTGTCCCTCAAAGTAAGCTGTCCTGCCATGGCACACTGCCCAATATTGAATTGTAGTATGAGCAGAAATGGTCTCTCTGTTCTTTTGCACTCTTAGTCGCCGTATTACCTGGAAAACGCTGCAGTGACACCAAAGTCACATCCTTTACACCACTCCTCCACTCACCTGGTGTAATGCTCCCTATTTGACTGTCCACCAAGTCACCGTCCTGCATGGCTGTCGCTGATCCTGCAGCTGCACTTCTCATGGGATAAGGTTGTGCAGGACACATGCTGCAAACACAATAGTCTCGACATTCTTGGGCTCCTGTTCCATAGTTTTGGGCAAGCATCAAAATCTGTTTGCCAGGATGCCGAATGGATTTTCTACAACCCTCCTAGTCCTGGAGATGTCAGGACTGGGATGTCAGGACTTTCATATGAGGAAAGATTGGATAGACTCGGCTTGTACTCGCTGGAATTTAGGAGATTGAGGGGGGATCTTATAGAAACTTACAAAATTCTTAAGGGGTTGGACAAGCTAGATGCTGGAAGATTGTTCCCGATGTTGGGGGAGTCCAGAACAAGGGGTCACAGTCTAAGGATAAGGGGGAATTCCTTTAAGATCGAGATGAGGAAAACATTATTTACACAGAGAGTGGTGAGTCTCTGGAATTCTCTGCCACAGATGGTAGTTGAGGCCAGTTCATTGGTTATATTTAAGAGGGCGTTAGATGTGGCACTTGTGGCTAAAGGGATCAGGGGGTATGGAGAGAAGGCAGGTACGGGATACTGAGTTGGATGATCAGCCATGATCACATTGAATGGCGGTGCAGGCTCGAAGGGCCGAATGGCCTACTCCTGCACCTATTTTTCTATGTTTCTATGTAAAGATCCTCTGGACCCTTGTCAAATGCCTGTGTGGGTTAAAGGGCCTGTCCCACCAGCATGCAACTCTATGCGATTAGCGCGACCTAACGTGGTCGCTTGAGCCGTCCGGCGTCGCGGGGCCGGTCCCACTTCGATCGCCGGAGCCGTGCGGAATTGTGCGGAGTTCGTCCCGATTTCGTCCCGAGACCGCGCGGGGCTCCGAAAAACTGACTATGTCCAAAAATTCCGCGCGGCAACGGCTTGTCGGCTCGCAGTCGCCTCGACATTTACACACCGCCCGGACATCGTGCCTCCGTGAACCCATTTGTAAGTGCCTCCGTGACCCTCTATGTGTGTGGCTCCGTGGCCCTGTATGTGTGTGTGTCTCGGTGCCCCTCTCTGTGTGCCCCTCTAAGTCCTGGCGAACTTACCTTGGACTTGCTCAAGTTCGCCTCGCTTTGCGCCGCGTTGCGCCACTCACCCAACCTCCGCGCGGCCCCTGCTGCCGGTTTGATCGCGTTCATCGCATAGAGTTGCATGCTGGTGGGACAGGCCCTTATGGCTTTATCAACCAGGGCCTTAGTGCAAAGGCATTGTCAGCAACCACTGAATAAGAAATGTCTGGGTTTTCTTCTCCTGGCAGAGGTTCGGAATCAGGCATGCCTGCTGTTCCATTTTCTGCCCAAGGGATGTCTCTCTCCAAATCCTGCCATCAGCGACACTTCCAGGTGTGCCCACATCCACATACTGGAAGTTGTCGTTAGAATCCACCACAGCTAACAGCACAACCGAATGGAATTTTTTGTAATTAAAATAATTTGAACAACCATTGGGTGGACAACGAATGGCCACATGCTTGCCAGCCAAAGCCCCACATGTGTGTGTAAAGTTCCATCTGTTTTCAAACCTCAGCGCCACTCTCCTCCACGCATCTGGTGTACTGGGGCAGTCCATCACATCTGCATAAAAATCGATAATGGCCTCACAGGTCTCTCGGACAATCCCGCTGATGGTGTTGTGGGCAACCAGAAAGTTGTAGGAGAGACTCTTGCAAGAATCACCTGATGCCAAGTAGCGGAGGGTGATGGCTAGATGCAGGCCTGGTTCCAGTGCCTTTCTCATAACCGTGTCATTTCTTATCAGCAGAGGTCCCACGTTAGTCTTCAGCTCATTAAAGAGCTCAGGTGATATTCTGATGAAATTTTTAAGTGCAGATTGATCCTCTGCGCACAGCACATTAAGCAGGTTGTCATACTATCCAAACAGAGATCTCCTTTGAAAGAGAGGCTTCACCCACTGAGACCTCTTCTTAATATTCCTCTTCACTCTTTCCCTTCATTGCACAAGCATTCTTTCATCGGATAAATGGCTGCTGCATACAGCAATCGAACAAAATACCATGCAATCCTGAACTCCAGTTGCCTTCTTGCACTCATATTTCTGAATTAGTTAATTTAAACATGGGAGGCTTTTTATAATGAAAAAAAAACTGCATGACATCATTTTTATCATGTGATGATTTTTCCACACGTCGGTAATTGTTGTTGGCTCAAGAGTTACACGGGAGAGGAACTTGGTACATCGCAGAAATTAGAAGTAAACGGTAAACTTAGACATACACGTGGGAACTCGTTGGAACATAAACTTGGATTCTCGTAGAAAACCACGAGTTTGATTTTTTCTTTAACTCGGGATAACTTGTGAGTGAACTCGCACCGTGGGACAGGGCATTTACTGAGTGATTCATAATATCCAAGAACTTTAATTTCTCTCTGGACATTTCTTCTGATTCCTTACTGGTACTTTCACTGAAGTCGTGATTGTATTGCTTGGCCATAGCTCTTCTAATTTTTAACAGTAGGTATTTGATTGACAGCAGCAGGTGGGTGCTTATTCTGGTTCCTGCTTCTGTTGATCCTTCTCAAGGAGCCATAGATAACCCATCTGAGTAGGGTTCTCACAGCAAATGGTCCGTCCCCTTGACTGCTGACAAACTGTTTAGGCTCCAATGCCTTCAAAGCATTTGTTCCGATAAGTAGGTCGATACCAGAATTTATTTTAGGTATCTTGACATCCTTCAAGTAAGACCATTGTTTCAAGTCTTCTTGCTTTGATATGTTTAGATGAGAAACAGGCATGGTTTCATGTGTAAACACATCAGATATTTGTATAAAATTGTCTTCATCCAGACTAGATATTTCCATACATGTAATATGATGACTATTGCAACGTTTCTCCTCATTCATGGTACACAAGAAAATCTTAGTCTCCTTTCCTGTGATATCCAGCCTTCTCATCAAGCTTTCTGTGTAAAAGGTAGCCGAACTTCTATGATCCAAAAATGCATATGTTTGCACTGTATTCCCCTTGCCACGCCTTACCTTTGATGGTAAGATGGAGAAAATGCAGGTTTCTACCCCGGCCCCAATATGTGCACGTATCTGAGGTGAGGTAACAGCATCACTAATAGCTGGCTTCTCCTTCTGTTCGCAGTTCTTCTTCTCTGTTCAGTGTGAAGCAATTCATGATGATCTTGTCTGCACTTATCACAAGTTATACGACTCGTGCAGTCTTTAACCATGTGTCCTTTCTTCAAACATCCAAAATAGATTCCTTTCTCCTTTAAGAAGTCCATCTATTCTTTATATTCCTTCTTCTTAAATTTTCGACACCACCTTATGGTGTGACCAACTTCATTCCATGACAAACAGAACCCTTTTGACTTAATAGTAGAAGTATCTCCTTTCATTTCGCCTTTCGTTTCTACAGGTATTACAGCGGTAGCAAAACTGCTTTCCTTAGATCCTGATCTTCCTTTTGCTTAGTAAAGGTAGAACCTTTGACGGTTACTGGTTTAGGATCTTAAATACTCCCATAGTGTAGGTTCGGCATTAACCATACTTCCCTTTCCATGAAATTCACCAAATCAGGAAGCATGGCTTCTCGATGCTTTTCTTCCAGTATCAAACCTGCTTTATCCCTCCACTTTTCTCTAAGCCTAAAGGGCAGTTTTAGAATGATAGTCTTCATATTACTAACAACATTCATTTCTTGCATGTGGCTGAGATGTTTCATCGAGCTACAACAACTTCTAAGAAATATCACAAACTCACGCAATGCCTTCGCATCTTCTGGCTTGATAGCTGTCCAAGCATAGGCTTTCTTCATGTATGCATTAGCGATCTGGTGTCCGTTACCATATAACAATAACCATATAACAATTACAGCACGGAAACAGGCCTTCTCGGCCCTTCCAGTCCGTGCCGACCATTTATTTTCCCCTAGTCCCATCTACCTGCACTCAGACCATACCCCTCCATTCCCTTCCCGTCCATATACCTATCCACTTTACTTTTAAATGTTAAAATTGATCCTGCCTCCACCACTTCTGCAGGAAGATCATTCCACACAGCCACCACTCTCTGAGTAAAGAAGTTCCCCCTCATGTTACCCCTAAACTTCTGTCCCTTAATTCTCATGGCTTGCCCTCTTGTTTGAATCTTTCCTACGCTCAATGGGAAAAGCTTATCCATGTCAACTCTGTCTATCCCTTTCATCATTTTAAAGACATCACTCAAGTCCCCCCTTAACCTTCTGCGCTCCAAAGAGTAAAGACCTAACTTGTTCAACCTTTCCCTGTAACTTAGTTGCTGGAACCCAGGCAACATTCTAGTAAAGCTCCTCTGTACTCTCTCTATTTTGTTGACATCCTTCCTATAATTAGGCAACCAAAATTGTACACCATACTCCAGAATTGGTCTTACAAATTGGTCTTACAAAAATGTTCTCTAAGCAATTCTCTTGCCGTTCGATAGCTCTCACCTGCAGGCAAATTCCGACAACTTCCAACAAGCAGCTTTGAATATCCGCTTGTGTAATGCTCCAAGAATCGTAAGCGATCTCTTTAATTTGTAGTTTTCATTTCGAATCCCTCCACGAACTGGTCTATTAAAGTTTCATATTGCAATGGATCACCATCGAATTTAGGAATTTCCATTGGAGGTAAAGTGGAAGAGATATTATGTTGAGCTAGGGACTTGCTAATTCTCATTTGATTCCTCACCAATTCACAGATTTCTTGTTTAAATCCCTTATTGGACTCAGAGAAACGGTAATTAGACCACCCAAAAGAGTACTGGTCTGCATAGGTTTTGCCACGAGCATCATGGCTAGTTGTTTGTCCCCGGCTGGGTGCAAATGGATGATAAGCAGGTGTCTGCCAATGTTGGCTTGCTCGAGCCTGTGTATGAGGCCTCTTAGAAGAGTACTGAGGTGCTGGTTTGTCACGAGCCTCGACAGACGCCCCATGTCATTTGCTTCGGTCTAGCACCCGGTTGCTGAGATTAAGTTTTGTCGCCCATCTACTGGCTCTGTGCTAGTCCATAATGAGTAAATCATTGTCAGATCGTTATACAAACATGGAGCAGGAGTTTAGAACGGTCTGTTCTGCTTCTTCAATAACATCTCATTACTTGTCAAGGTCTCAAATTCATCTTGGCAGTACCTTGTATAAACATTCACTAGCTGGCACACCGGATCTCTTCAAAATCCAAAACATCAATTAAAGCTGAGCTTTCTCAAGGTCTGCTCAGCGCTGGTTATCTTCAAGTTAATGAATACATGCTTCTGACTGCATTCTTTAAGCTTTGCAAAATTTTTTCACAAGCTTTTAGATTAAACTTTCGATCACTTTCAAATGCGAAAAAATCAGTCGATCCTACTCACGGAATCCTTCGAAGTTTTCAATCTTCTGATAACTCGGGTGAAACTGTGTCGATTAGCTTGCTGGCTGGTAGATTCCTTTATCCTGGATCCAAGCTCTCATCTCTGGCAGAGATTCAGCTTCTTCCTCCTTTCCTCTCTCGGAACCAGTCTTTAATCCACTAGCAGAGTATCAGTCCTTTACTTACTCCACTCATAGAATCAGTTTTCACTTAATATAATGGCAGTTTTTCATCTAACCTCGTAGGATGTAATGGAGTTATAGTTCACACACTCACTGAGCTCTGGAGATAGTAAGAAGAAGTCTTCCAGTCGTTGAATCTTGATTAATTGATTTTTATTGAAGTAAGACAAAAAATGATATAGTCCATCACTTTCCGTTCTTCATAGCTGTTCCAATCATTTCATAAACTTGCTCTATGCCTGTAATCATGTGCATGACTCATTGCTCTCGACTCAGCTCATGGCTCAGCTCCTCAGCTCATGGCTGAAAACTGTTATTCATACAATCTCACGAGGTAAACTGAAACTAAATTAACGAGGACAGTGCTTCCACACCTCAAAAAATAAATTCCTGAAATAGAATCCCAAATTTCCTGGAATTTGATGGTATTTCCTGAAATTTTCAAAATGGTTCCTGCGTGCAGTTTGTTGTTGTTTTTCGTTCGCAGGCACCCGTTACAATACAAAGAAGGACAAGGCAAAACAGATCTAACTACACTGCAAGTGCCTGCTTCTGTTAATGACTTGTACAATATTATGCAAGGCAACTTTCATTGCCTTCAACAGCTTTCCTTTTTCTTAGTTTTTTTCAACCTGCTCTCATGTGTCTCAGTCTCTGCTCTCTCTCCCTCCCACTCTCCCTCCCTCTCTCTCCTTCTCCCTCTCTCCTTCTCTCCCTCCCCTCTCCATCCATCCACCCCTCCCTCTCTTCCTCTCTCCACCCCTCCCTCTCTCCCTCTCTGCCCCTTGAGCCCTCCCACTGTTCTGTAAAATCAAGGCCAATTCCAATGTAACTGCAATCCCACTGGTAACCTTTCACCACTAGGCTTATCCAGAATTCTACCACTGCTGAAAAATAATCAAAGGCTCAACTTCCACTGAGAAAGAGAATTCCAAAGACTCATTGTCAGATGAGAATATTCCCGAACAGTCTGTGACTCATTGCACTGTGGCCACAGCGCCATGTGTAAAGCCCATAGCTCTCCAGCCGGTAGCGCTATATTTAGAACCCATAGCGCTGCAGCCGACGGTTCTTTGTTTAAATTCCCACGTGTTAAACTGACAGCGCTCTGTGTAAACCTTTGAGCGCCAAACTGGCAGTACTGTGTATATTACCTTTACACCCCTTCGCGGGCCGGATGCAGAAATTTCCCGAAATTATTACATTTCCCGAAAATTACCCAAAATTATTTTATTTCCCAAACATTAACCAAACACACCCGGAATTTTCTGAATTTCAGGTCATTTCCTTCAAAGTGGAAACACTGCCTGCACTGGCCTCTTCAGATATAGACACACCCCTCTACGTATTAAATCCCACCTACAAGCATACATATAGATACGAATTAAAATATTAAAAATGTTAGACATGGCTATAATATACTGACTTAAGCTTAATGGCTCCTACGCTGTTTCTTGGATTCACCCAAACTGAATCCACCTCTTGGTTTTCTGAGCGAAGATTTTTTCTCTCTATAAATTTGGCCTATAAATTCCTTATCTCTAAGTTTGGCCTATAAATTCATCTTGTTGCAAGTGCTGCTTGCACTCAGAGATGGAGCCTTTAATTTGATCCTACACTTTGCCTTTGATAAGGTTCCGCACGGGAGACTGGTGAATAAAATTAGAGGACATGGTATTGGGGGTAGGGTGTTGACATGGATAGAAAATTGGTTGGAGACCGGAAGCAAAGAGTAGGAGTGAACAGGTCCTTTTCAGTGGCGAGTGGAGTGCCACAAGGCTCAGTGTTGGAGCCGCAACTGTTTACCATATATATAAATGATTTGGAAGAGGGAATTAGGAGCAACACTAACAAGTTTGCGGATGACACAAAGCTAGATGGCAGTGTGAAGAGGATGTTAGGAGGTTGCAGCAGGACTTGGACAGGTTGAGTGAGTGGGCAGATGTGTGGCAGATGCAGTATAATATAGATAAATGTGAGGTTATCCACTTTGGCAGCAAAAACACGAGGGCAGATTATTATCTCAATGGGGTTACGTTAGGTAAGGGGGAGGTACAGCGAGACCTGGGTGTCCTTGTACACCTGTCACTGAAAGTTGGCGTGCAGGTACAGCAGGTACAGAAAGCTAATGTAATGTGGCCTTCATAACAAGAGGATTTCAGTACAGGAGTAAAGAGGTTCTTCTGCAGTTGTACAGGGCTCTGATGAGACCACATCTGGAGTATTATGTACAGTTTTGGTCTCCTAATTTGAGGAAGGACATCCTTGTGATTGAGGCAGTGCAGCGTAGGTTCACGAGATTGATCCCTGGGATGGCGGGACTGTCATATGAGGAAAGATTGAAAAGACTAGGCATGTATTCACTGGTGTTTAGAAGGATGAGGGGATATTGTATAGAAACATATAAATTTATAAAAGCAGAAAGAAGGGAGAGGCAGGAAAGAGCGTGGCAAGAATAGTAGGTGGACGCAGGCGAAGGGGTGGGGGGTTGAAAGGCAGATGGCAATAAACAAGGAATTATTGCAATATTCTAGCTACTTAGTGTATCATTAACCTCTAGATTTGCATTAATACTTATTTATATATATCACCTCAAATATTATAAAACAGATTTGAATGGAATTTACATCAGCAATAGGCCATTCAATCCACCAAGCCTGTAGCAATAGTTATGGAACATACCTCTCCAGTTATGGTGCTTATACACCCCCTCCCACCTCTCTTCATCAAACCTTTCCACTTTCTCTCTGTTGTTTCTCCAGCTCTTTATTTTTGCTGGTAGGATGGAAGGTGAGCTCAAGGGGGACTCTGTCCTTGTTACGAGTGGGGGGGATGGGGAGTGCGAGCGGAGCTGCGGGATATAGAAGAGACCCTGGTGAGAGCCTCATCTATAGTAGAAGCGGGGAACCCCTGTTCCCTAAAGAATAAAGACATCTCCGATACCCTGGTTTGGAACACCTCGTCCTGGGTGCGGATGCGGCATAGACTGATGAATTGGGTGAAGCGGATAGTCATTACAGGAAGCAGGGTGGGAAGAAGTGTAGTCCAAATAGCCATGGGAGTCAGTGGGTTTGTACTAGATGTTGGTTAGTAGTCTTTTACCTGCGAAGGAGATAGTGAGGTCTAGAAACGGTAGGGAGATGTCGGAAATGGTCCAGTTGAATTTGATTGCCGGATGGAAGTTAGTGGTGAAATGGATGAAGTCAGTGAGTTCTGCATGGGTGCAGGAGGTAGCACCAATGCAATCGTCAATGTAGAGGAGGTAGAGTTTGGGGATAGGGCCACGGTACACCTCAAACAAGGATTGTTCGATGTACCCTACAAAGAGGCAGGCATAGCTGGGGCCCATGCGCGTGCCCATAGCTACGCCTTGGATTTGTAGGAAATGGGAGGAGTCAAAGGAAAAGTTGTTGAGGGTAAGGACCACCTCTGCTAGGCAGAGGAGAGTATAAGCAGGCGGGGATTGTTTGGTTCTGCGGTCGAGGAAGAAACGGATGGCTTTAAGACCCTCCTGGTGGGGGATGGAGATGTGGGCTGACTGGGCATCCATGGAGAAGATGAGTGAATGGGGGCCTGGAAAACGGAAGTCCTGGAGGAGACGAAGAGCGTGTGAGGTGTCTTGGACATAGGTTGGGAGGGATTTGACCAGGGGGTTAGGATGGAGTCGAGGTATGTGGAAATAATTTTGGTGGGACAAGAACAAGCATATGGTATATGTCATTTATTAGATATAGAAAGGAAAAAGCTTAGGGAAATGTAATTGAGGTGTAAAGAATAATGAGGGTCTGACGGACTGAAAAGAAAGAGCCTGATTCATTTAGTTGAGAGGAAAAAAACAAGGTGCATTGATTTTAAGTGTTTGACAGAGGGATGGGATGGGGAGATGTGGAAATGTTTACCTGTGGAGTGACTAAGATCTGGAACTCACTGCCTGAGAGGATGCTAGAGGCAGACACCTTTGTCACATTTGAAAGGTGCCTGGCTACATAGTGGATGTGGTGTATCATCCATAGAAACATAGAGAATAGGTGCAGGAGGAGGCCATTCGGCCCTTCAAGCCAGCACCGCCATTCAATATGAACAAGGCTGATGATCCAAAATCAGTACCCCGTTCCTGCTTTCTCCCCATATCCCTTGATTTTGTTAGCTCCAAGAGCTACATCTAACTCTCTTGAAAATATTGAGTGAATTGGCCTCCACTGCCTTCTGTGGCAGAGAATTCCACAGATTCACAATTCTCTGGGTGAAAAGGTTTTTCCGCATCTCAGTCCTAAATAGCCTACCCCTTATTCTTAAACTGTGACCTCTGTTACTCGACTGCCCCAACATCGGGAATATTTTTCCTGCATCTAGCCTGTCCAATCCTTAAGATTTTTAAATGTTTCTATAAGATCCCCTATCATTCTTCTAAATTCCAGTGAATATAAGCCAAGGCGATCCATTCTTTCATCATATGTTAGTCCCGCCATGCTGGGAAATAACCTGGTGAATCTACGCTGCACTTCCTCAATAGCAAGAATGTCCTTCCTCAAATTAAGAGACCAAAACTGCACACAATACTCCAGGTGTGGACTCACCAGTTGGACTTCCCTGCTCCTATACTCAAATCCTCTCACTATGAAGGCCAGCATGCCCCATCGCTCGCACTCCCCATCCCCCCCACTCGTAACAAGGACAGAGTCCCCCTTGTCCTCACCTTCCATCCTACCAGCAAAAATAAAGAGCTGGAGAAACAACAGAGAGAAAGTGGAAAGGTTTGTTGAAGAGAGGTGGGAGGGGGTGTATAAGCACCATAACTGGAGAGGTATGTTCCATAACTATTGCTACAGGCTTGGTGGATTGAATGGCCTATTGCTGATGTAAATTCCATTCAAATCTGTTTTATAATATTTGAGGTAAAATACCTAAATAAATAAGTATTAATGCAAATCTAGAGGTTAATGATACACTAAGTAGCTAGAATATTGCAATAATTCCTTGTTTATTGCCATCTGCCTTTCAACCCCCCACCCCTTCGCCTGCGTCCACCTACTATTCCTGTCACGCTCTGTCCTGCCTCTCCCTTCTTCCTCTGAGGAGAAGTGGCAGGAGGAGATGCCATAGTAGGTGATAGTGCAGGAGGAGGTAGCCCTGCATCAGAGACCCCTGGAGGAGGAGACCAGGGTGGTAGTATATGTCCCCACCACCACCCCATCCTTCACTGTCTCATTGGAAGGCAGCAAAGCAGCCCTTTCTCCTGTGTCTGACACAGCATCAGAGGCAGATGCCCCATTGGCGGAGAGGGAGGGCTGGAGGAAGATAATGCTCTACACATTCACCAGGCAGCAGGAGAGGGACCTTGAGGAATGGTTCCAGCAAAATGCCATCCTGTATGATAAGGAAAATGAGGGGAACAGGGACAGGGACAAGAATGGCATGCTTGCCATCCACTGTCCACATGTGTGCTTAAAGTTCCATCTTTTGTCAAAGCCCAGCACCACTCTCTTCCTCTGTACTGGGACATTCCATCACATCATCTCCATTCACCCATTGAGACCTCTTCTTGTGCTTCCTCTTCACCCTTGGTCTTTCACCCCTTCTGCCTTTCTTAAAAGGCTGCTGAAGCAAAAGGGCTACTGCAAACAGCAGTAGTTGCATTTTAGGTTGAGGGAGGTCGAAAGAGGTCTTCAACATAGTCGTAGGAGATTGTAGACATAGTCGTGGAAGGTCGTACGAGGTCGTAGGTCACTGCGACCTTGATTTCTTTTTGGGGGGCGTGGGCAAGGTCGCCAGAGATCGCTGTGGAGGTCTCCAAAGTGGGACAGGCCCTTAACAGACCAGTTATACGAGTACTTTGGTTCTGTCTTCACTGAGGGACACAAATAATCTCCCAGAAATACCAGGGGACTGAGGATCTAGTGGGAGGGAGGAACTGAAGGGAATCCACACCAGTCAGGAATTAGTGTTAGGTAAACTGTTGGAACTTAAGGCAGATAAATCCCCAGGGCCTGATGTTCTGCATCCCAGAGTACTCAAGGAGATGGCCTTAGAAATTGTGGATGCATTGTTGATCATTTTCCAATGTTCTGTACACTCTGGATCAGTTCCTGTGGACTGGAGTGTAGCTAATGTAACCCTACCTTTTAAGGAAGGAGAGAGAGAGAAAACAGGGAATTGTACACCATTTAGCCTGGCGTCCGTATTGGGTAAGATGCTTGAGTCGATTATTAAAGATGTAATAGCAGCGCAATTGGAAAGGAGGGACAGGATCGGTCAAAGCCTTCGATAAGGTCCCACACAAGATTAGTGTGCAAAATTAGAGAACATGATATTGGGGGTAGAGTATTGACATGGATAGAAAACTGGTTGGCAGACAGGAAGCAAAGAGTAGGAATTAACGGGTCCTTTTGAGAATGGCAGACAGTAACTAGTGGGGGGTGTCGCAAGGCTCAGTGCTGGGACCCCAGTTATTTACAATATGTATTAACGATTTAGACAAAGGAATTAAATGTAACATCTCCAAGTTTGTGGATGACACAAAGCTGGGTGGCAGTGTGAGCTGCGAGGAGGATGCTAACAAATCTTGGAGCTAACAAAATTAAGGGATATGGGGAGAAAGCAGGAACGGGGTACTGATTTTGGATCATCAGCCTTGTTCATATTGAATGGTGGTGCTGGCTTGAAGGGCCGAATGGCCTCCTCCTGCACCTATTCTCTATGTTTCTATGGATGATACACCACATCCACTATGTAGCCAGGCACCTTTCAAATGTGACAAAGGTGTCTGCCTCTAGCATCCTCTCAGGCAGTGAGTTCCAGATCTTAGTCACTCTACAGGTAAACATTTCCACATCTCCCCATCCCATCCCTCTGTCAAACACTTAAAATCAATGCACCTTGTTTTTGACCTCTCAACTAAATGAATCAGGCTCTTTCTTTTCAGTCCGTCAGACCCTCATTATTCTTTACACCTCAATTACATTTCCCTAAGCTTTTTCCTTTCTATATCTAATAAATGACATATACCATATGCTTGTTCTTGTCCCACCAAAATTATTTCCACATACCTCGACTCCATCCTATCCCCCTGGTCAAATCCCTCCCAACCTATGTCCAAGACACCTCCCACGCTCTTCGTCTCCTCCAGGACTTCCGTTTTCCAGGCCCCCATTCACTCATCTTCACCATGGATGTCCAGTCACCCTACATCTCCATCCCCCACTAGGAGGGTCTTAAAGCCATCCGTTTCTTCCTCGACCGCAGAACCAAACATTCCCCGCCTACTTATACTCTCCTCTGCCTAGCAGAGGTGGTCCTTACCCTCAACAACTTTTCTTTTGACTCCTCCCATTTCCTACAAATCCAAGGCGTAGCTATGGGCACGCGCATGGGCCCCAGCTATGCCTGCCTCTTTGTAGGGTACATCGAACAATCCTTGTTTGAGGTGTACCGTGGCCCTATCCCCAAACTCTACCTCCGCTACATTGACGACTGCATTGGTGCTACCTCCTGCACCCATGCAGAACTCACTGACTTCATCCATTTCACCACTAACTTCCATCCGGCAATCAAATTCACCTGGACCATTTCCGACATCTCCCTACCATTTCTAGACCTCACTATCTCCTTCGCAGGTAAAAGACTACTAACCAACATCTAGTACAAACCCACTGACTCCCATGGCTATTTGGACTACACTTCTTCCCACCCTGCTTCCTGTAATGACTATCTGCTTCACCCAATTCATCAGTCTATGCCGCATCTGCACCAGGATGAGGTGTTCCAAACCAGGGTATCGGAGATGTCTTTATTCTTTAGGGAACAGGGGTTCCCCGCTTCTACTATAGATGAGGCTCTCACCAGGGTCTCTTCTATATCCCGCAGCTCCGCTCGCACTCCCCATCCCCCCCACTCGTAACAAGGACAGAGTCCCCCTTGTCCTCACCTTCCATCCTACCAGCAAAAATAAAGAGCTGGAGAAACAACAGAGAGAAAGTGGAAAGGTTTGATGAAGAGTGGTGGGAGGGGGTGTATAAGCACCATAACTGGAGAGGTATGTTCCATAACTATTGCTACAGGCTTGGTGGATTGAATGGCCTATTGCTGATGTAAATTCCATTCAAATCTGTTTTATAATATTTAGAAATGTAATTGATGCTTGGGGAAATGTTGGGGAATGCTTGGGGAAATCCATGCTTGGGGAAATGTAATTGAGGTGTAAAGAATAATGAGGGTCTGACGGACTGAAAAGAAAGAGCCTGATTCATTTAGTTGAGAGGTCAAAAACCCCGTTCCTGCTTTCTCCCCATATCCCTTGATTTTGTTAGCTCCAAGAGCTACATCTAACTCTCTTGAAAACATTGAGTGAATTGGCCTCCACTGCCTTCTGTGGCAGAGAATTCCACAGATTCACAATTCTCTGGGTGAAAAAGTTTTTCCGCACCTTAGTCCTAAATGGCCTACCCCTTATTCTTAAACTGTGACCTCTGGTACTCGACTGCCTCAACATCGGGAATATTTTTCCTGCATCTAGCCTGTCCAATCCTTCAGATTTTTAAATGTTTCTATAAGATCCCCTATCATCCTTCTAAATTCCAGTGAATATAAGCCAAGGCGATCCATTCTTTCATCATATGTTAGTCCCGCCATGCTGGGAATTAACCTGGTGAATCTACGCTGCACTTCCTCAATAGCAAGAATGTCCTTCCTCAAATTAAGAGACCAAAACTGCACACAATACTCCAGGTGTGGACTCACCAGTTGGACTTCCCTGCTCCTATACTCAAATCCTCTCACTATGAAGGCCAGCATGCCATTTGCTTTCTTCACTGCCTGCTGTACCTCCATTCTTACATTCAATGACTATTGTACAAGGACACCCAGGTCCCGTTGCACCTCCCTTTTTTCTAATCTGACACCATCCAGATAATCCATCTTCTTCTTCTTGCCACCAAAGTAGATAATCTCACATTTATCCACATTATACTACATCTGCCAATATACTGCATCTGCCGTGCATCTGCCTTGCATCTGCCCACTCACCCAACCTCTCCAGGTCACCCTGCAGCCTCATAGCATCCTCCTCGCAGCTCACACCGCCACCCAGCTTTGGTTCATCCACAAACTTGGAGATGTTACATTTAATTCCTTCGTCTAAATCGTTAATACATATTGTAAATAACTGGGGTCCCAGCACTGAGCCTTGCGACACCCCCCACTAGTTACTGTCTGCCATTCTCAAAAGGACCCGTTAATTCCTACTCTTTGCTTCCTGTCTGCCAACCAGTTTTCTATCCATGTCAATACCCTACCCCCAATATCATGTGCTCTAATTTTGCACACTAATCTTGTGTGGGACCTTATCGAAGGCTTTGACCGATCCTGTCCCTCCTTTCCAATTGCGCTGCTATTACATCTTTAATAATCGACTCAAGCATCTTACCCAATACGGACGCCAGGCTAAATGGTGTACAATTCCCTGTTTTCTCTCTCTCTCCTTCCTTAAAAGGTAGGGTTACATTAGCTACACTCCAGTCCACAGGAACTGATCCAGAGTGTACAGAACATTGGAAAATGATCAACAATGCATCCACAATTTCTAAGGCCATCTCCTTGAGTACTCTGGGATGCAGAACATCAGGCCCTGGGGATTTATCTGCCTTAAGTTCCAACAGTTTACCTAACACTATTTCCTGACTGGTGTGGATTCCCTTCAGTTCCTCCCTCCCACTAGATCCTCAGTCCCCTGGTATTTCTGGGAGATTATTTGTGTCCCTCGTTGAAGACACAACCAAAGTACTCATATAACTGGTCTGTTAAGGGCCTGTCCCACTTTGGAGACCTCCACAGCGATATCTGGCGACCTTGCCCGTGACCCCCAAAAAGAAATCAAGGTCGCGTTGACCTACGACCACCTACGACCTTCCATGACTATGTCTACAATCTCCTACGACTATGTTGAAGACCTCTTTCGACCTCCCTCGACCTAAAATGCAACTACTGCTGTTTGCAGTAGCCCTTTTGCTTCGGCAGCCTTTTAAGAAAGGCAGAAGGGGTGAAAGACCAAGGGTGAAGAGGAAGCACAAGAAGAGGTCTCAATGGGTGAATGGAGATGATGTGATGGAGTGTGCCAGTACACAGGAAGAGAGTGGCGCTGGGCTTTGACAAAATATGGAACTTTAAGCACACATGTGGACAGTGGATGGCAAGCATGCCATTCTTGTCCCTGTCCCTGTACCCCTCATTTTCCTTATCATACAGGATGGCATTTTGCTGGAACCATTCCTCAAGGTCCCCCTCCTGCTGCCTGGTGAATGTGTAGAGCATTATCTTCCTCCAGCCCTCCCTCTCCACCAATGGGGCATCTACCTCTGATGCTGTGTCAGACACAGGAGAAAGGGCTGTTTTGCTGCCTTCAAATGAGGCAGTGAAGGATGGGGTGGTGGTGGGGACATATACTACCACCCTGGTCTCCTCCTCCAGGGGTCTCTGATGCAGGGCTACCTCCTCCTGCACTATCACCTACTATGGCATCTCCTCCTGCCACTTCTCCTCCTGGGTGGGCAACACCTGCATGGCAGGTTTTTTTCAGTGTTGTGTCCTCCCCCTGTGCTGCTTCCTTTTTGGTGCCATCTCTAAAACACAAGTCTCCTCTCCAAAAGACTCTCCAGCTATGAATGAACATGCCCTGGAGTGACAGAGGATATGTGCTGCTGTTTAAATCACCTTTTTTTGCTACAGACCTATTTTTCACCCTGGAGTTATTACCTTCAACTACCTACGACTAGCATCATGACCTGCTACGACCGGGTACGACTAGACCAACGACTAAAAAAATATAGATTTTTCCCACGGCGACCCATTTTTAGTCATGGCCGATTTTCATCATGATTAAACAAATGCCGCGACCGAGCTGAAGCTTCGACCACGCGGAGACCTCTTTCGACCATGAGGGAGTGGCCAAAACCTCCTACGACCTCATGGCGACCTTCCCGCGATCATGGGTCGCGGGCAAGGTCGCCAGAGGAAAGCTGTGGAGGTCTCCTAAGTGGGACAGGCCCTTTATGTGTACCAGTATTAAACCACCAAAGCATTAAATTGTATTGTATTGTACTTTGTATTGTATCCAGGGTAAGGAGGGAGTATGAGGGCCAAGGCAGTTTACTGATCTGGATGTCAGATGTGGGAGATTAGGGAGTCTGATAGCCCTCCAGACGTCCACATCTGCGCCTGGTGCATCGAGATGGGGCTCCTAAGGGACCGTATTAGGAACCTGGAGCAGCAGCTCGATGACCTCCGTTTGGTCAGGGAGAGCGAGGTGGTCTTAGAGAGGAGTTACAGAGAGGTGGCCACTCCAAGACCACAGGAGGCAGATATGTGGGTCACGGTTAGGAGAGACAAGGCGCAGAGGCAGGGACTAGAGAGTACCCCGGTGGCTGTACACCTTGGCAATAAGTACTCCTGTTTGAGTACTGTTGAGGGGGACAGCCTACCTGGGGGTAATGAAAAGAAGAGGAGGGCAGTAGTAATTGGGGAATCTATTGTTAGGGGGTCATATAGGCGATTCTGTGGACGCAGTCAGGAGACCCGGATGGTAGTTTGCCTCCCTGGTGCCAGGGTCTGGGATGTGTCTGAACGTGTCCACGATATCCTGAAATGGGAGGGAGAGGAGCCCGAAGGCGTGGTACATATAGGTACCAATGACATAGGTAGAAAAAGAGAAGAGGTCCTGAAAGGAGAATTTAGGGATTTAGGAGGAGAGTTAAGGAGGAGGACCGCAAAGGTAACAATCTCACAATTACTGCCTGTGCCACGCGACAGTGAGAATAGGAATGGAACAAGGTGGAGGATAAATGCGTGGCTGAAGGACTGGTGCAGAGGGCAGGGATTCAAGTTTCTGGATCATTGGGACCTCTTTTGGGGAAGGTGTGACCTGTACAAAAATGACGTGTTGCACTTGAACCCGAGGGGAACCAATATCCTGGTGGGGAGATTTGTAAAGGCTACTGGGGAGACTTTAAACTAGATCGGTTGGGGGGAGGGACTCAAATAGAGAAAGCTAGTAGACAGTGTGTGAGGCTGGAGACAGAGAAGGGAAGCACTCAAACCCAACATGTAGGAAGGAAAGAAGAAAAAAAATAATAAGCAGACAATAAGAGGTGGTGGGTTTCTTAAATGTATGAGCAGAGAGAAAGAGGGGTGTAAAATGAGGGTAGAAGCAATAGGTAGCAAGGTGAAAAGTGAAAGTGGCAGGCAGACAAATCCAGGACAAAAATCAAAAAGGGCCACTTTAAACATAATTGTATAAGGGGTAAGAGTGTTGTAAAAACAAGCCTGAAGGCTTTGTGTCTCAATGCAAGAAGCATTCGTAATAAGGTGGATGTTGAATGTGCAGATAGTTATTAATGATTATGCTATACTTGGGATCACGTTGACATGGCTCCAGGGTGACCAAGGCTGGGAGCTGAACATCCAGGGATATTCAATATTCAGGAGGGATAGACAGAAAGGAAAAGGAGGTGGAGTAACGTTGCTGGTTAGAGAGGAGATTAACGCAATAGAAAGGAAGGACATTAGCTTGGAGGATGTGGAATCGATATGGGTAGAGCTGCGAAACACTGAGGGGCAGAAAACGCTAGTGGGTGTTGTATACAGGCCACTTAACAGTAGTAGTGGAGTTGGGGATGGCATCAAACAAGAAATTAGAAATGCGTGCAACAAAGGTAAAACAGTTATAATGGGTGACTTCAATCTACATATAGATTGGGTGAATCAAATTGGCAGGGGTGCTGAGGAAGAGGGTTTCTTGGAATGTATGCGGGATAGTTTTCTAAACCAACATGGAGAGGGACCAACGAGAGAGCAGGATATTCTAGACTGGGTATTGAGTAATGAGGAAGGGTTAAGGGCCTGTCCCACCAGCATGCAACTCTATGCGATGAACGCGATCAAACTGGCAGCGGGGGCCGCGTGGAGGTCGGGTGATCCCCTGTACAGGACCGTTCCCACCAGCATGCGCCTGCATGCGGCAAGCGCAACTAAATCGGCAGCAGGGGCCGCGCGGAGGTTGGGTGAGTGGCGCAACGCGGCGCAAAGCGAGGCGAACTTGGAGCAAGTCCAAGGTAAGTTCGCCAGGACTTAGAGGGGCACACAGAGAGGGGCACCGAGGCACACACGCATACAGGGCCACGGAGCCACACACATAGAGGGTCTCGGAGGCACTTACAAATAGGTTCACGGAGGCACGATGTCCGGGAGGTGTGTAAATGTCAAGGCGACTGCGAGCCGACAAGCCGTTGCCGCGCGGAATTTTTGGACATAGTCGGTTTTTCGGAGCCCCGCGCGGTGTCGGGACGAACTCGGGACGAACTCCGCACAATTCCGCACGGCTCCGGCGATCGAAGTGGGACCGGCCCCGCGACGCCGGATGGCTCAAGCGACCACGTTAGATCGCGCTAATCGCATAGAGTTGCATGCTGGTGGGACAGGCCCTTTAGTTAGCAGCCTTGTTATGCGTGGCCCCTTGAGCAAGAGTGACCATAATATGGTTTTCTTCATTAGGATGGAGAGCGACATTGTTAATTCAGAAACACGGGTCCTAAACTTATAGAAAGGTAACTTTGAGGGTATGAGACGTGAATTGGCCAAGATGGACTGGCAATTGATTCTTAAAGGGTTGACGGTAGATATGCAATGGAAGGCATTTAAAGACTACATGGATGAACTACAACAATTGTTCATCCCAGTTTGGCAAAATAATAAATCAGGGAAGGTAGTGCATTAGTGGATAACAAGGGAAATCAGGGATAGTATCAAAACAAAAGATGAAGCATACAAATTAGCCAGAAAAAGCAGCCTACCAGAGGACTGGGAGAAATTCAGTCCAGCAGAGGAGGACAAAGGACTTAATTAGGAAAGGGAAAATAGAGTGTGAAAGGAAACTGGCAGGGAACATAAAAACTGACTGCAAAAGTTTATATAGATATGTGAAGAGAAAAAGATCAGTTAACACAAATGTAGGTCCCTTGCAGTCAGAAACAGGTGAATTGATCATGGGGAACAAGGACATGGCAGACCAATTGAATAACTACTTTGGTTCTGTCTTCACTAAGGAAGACATAAATAATCTGCCGGAAATAGCAGGGGACCGTGACTCAAATGAGATGAACTGAGTGAAATCCAGGTTAGCCGTGAAGGGATGTTAGGTAAATTGAATGGATTAAAGGCCGATAAATCCCCAGGGCCAGATAGGCTGCATCCCAGAGTACTTAAGGAAGTAGCCCCAGAAATAGTGGATGCCTTAGTGATAATTTTTCAAAACTCTTTAGATTCTGGAGTAGTTCCTGAGGATTCGAGGGTAGCTAATATAACCCTTCTTTTTAAAAAGGGAGGGAGAGAGAAAACGGGGAATTACAAACCAGTTCGTCTAACATCGGTAGTGGGGAAACTGCTAGAGTCAGTTATTAAAGATGGGATAGCAGCACATTTGGAAAGTGGTGAAATCATTAGACAAAGTCAGCATGTATTTACGAAAGGTAAATCATATCTGACGAATCTTATAGAATTTTTCGAGGATGTTACTAATAGAGTGGATAAGGGAGAACCAGTGGATGTGTTATATCTGGGCTTTAATAAGGCTTTCGAAAGGTCCCATATAAGCAATTAGTATACAAACTTAAAGCACATGGTAATGGGGGTTCAATATTGATTTGGATAGAGAACTGGCTGGCAAACAGGAAGCAAAGAGTAGGAGTAAACAGGTCCTTTTCAGAATGGAAGGCAGTGCCTAGTGGGGTACTGCAAGGCTCAGTGCTGGGACCCCAGCTATTTACAATATATATTAATGATTTGGACAAGGGAATTGAATGCAACATCTCCACGTTTGTGGATGACACGAAGCTCGGGGGCATTGTTAGCTGTGAGGAGGATGCTAGGAGGCTGCAAGGTGACTTGGATAGGCTGGGTTAGTGGGCAAATGCATGGAAGATGCAGTATAATGTGGATAAATGTGATGTTATCCACTTTGGTCACAAAAACAGGAAAGTAGACTATTATCTGAATGGTGGCTGATTAGGAAAAGGGGAGATGCAACGAGACCTGGGTGTCATGGTACACCAGTCATTGAAAGTAGGCATGCAGGTGCAGCAGGCAGTGAAGAAAGCGAATGGTATGTTAGCATTCATAGCAAAAGGATTTGAGTATAGGAGCAGGGAGGTTCTACTGCAGTTGTACAGGGTCTTGGTGAGACCACACCTGGAGTATTGTGTACAGTTTTGGTCTCCTAATCTGAGGAAAGACATTCTTGCCATAGAAGGAGTACAGAGAAGGTTCACCAGACTGATTCCTGGGATGGCAGGACTTTCAAATGAAGAAAGACTGGATAGACTCGGCTTGTACTCGCTAGAATTTAGAAGATTGAGGCAGGATCTTATAGAAACGTACACAATTCTTAAGGGGTTAGACAGGCTAGATGCAGGAAGATTGTTCCTGATGTTGGGGAAGTCCAGAACAAGGGGTCACAGTTTAAGGATAAGGGGGAAGTCTTTTAGGACCGAGATGAGAAAAACATTTTTCACACAGAGAGAGGTGAATCTGTCGAATTCTCTGCCACAGAAGGTAGTTGAGGCCAGTTCATTGGCTATATTTAAGAGGGAGATAGATGTGGCCCTTGTGGCTAAAGGGATCAGGGGTTATGGAGAGAAGGCAGGTACAGGATACTGAGCTGGATGATCTGCCATGATCATTTTGTATGGCGGTGCTGGCTCGAAGGGCCGAATGGCCCACTCCTGCACCTATTTTCTATGTTTCTATGTCATTTACGCTACGTCATTTACGCGTCACGACGCATGACGCGCGCGTCGTGACGCGCATGGTGTGTGGTTACTTAGACAGTGACGTGTGGTCGTGCGCGGCACCCCAAGATTTTGAGATGTAGAAAGTCTTCGTGTGCCATCAGCGTGACGCGGAAATGATGCCCAAGTGGGACAGGCCCTTCAGAACGCCCCAAATCAATTCTCAGACGATCGTTTTGAAGTTTGTAGGTAGACGAATAAGAGGAGATCTTATTTTCTTATCAAAACTTCCAAAGTTCTCAAAGCCATGACAGGTTGCGTGTAGGAAGGGAGATCCCCCTGCTTGTGGGCTTCAGGATCAGGGGTCACAGAATGAGGGAAAGCCATTTTGGATGGAGACTATTGGTTATCTCATCGATATTTGCGAGAGCTCGCCAGGTATATTTTTCCACGCAGCCACCGCATGTTGCTGCACTTGGACATGTTCGGATATATTACCGTGGTTCTTCCGACTGATGTGTGTGGGAGTGGCTCCCTTCTCTGTGACTGCTAGCTGCACCATTAAACATTTGTAACGTTAACACAGTTAAAGGATTTGAGTATAAGAGCAGGGAGGTTCTACTGCAGTTGTGCAGGGTCTTGGTGAGACCACACCTTGAGTATTGCGTACAGTTCTGGTCTCCAAATCTGAGGAAAGACATTCTTGCCATAGAGGGAGTACAGAGAAGGTTCACCAGACTGATTCCTGGGATGTCAGGACTTTCATATGAAGAAAGACTGGATAGACTTGTACTCGCTAGAATTTGTACTCGCTAGAATTTAGAAGATTAAGGGGGGATCTTATAGAGACTTACAAAATTCTTTAAGGGTTGGACAGGCTAGATGCAGGAATATTGTTCCCGATGTTGGGGAAGTCCAGGACAAGGGGTCACAATTTAAGGATAAGGGGGAAATCTTTTAGGACCGAGATGAGAAAAATATTTTTCACATAGAGAGTGGTGAATCTCTGGAATTTTCTGCCACAGAAGGCAGTTGAGGCCAGTTCATTGGCTATATTTAAGAGGGAGTTAGATGTGGCCCTTGTGGCGAAAGGGATCAGGGGGTATGGAGAGAAGGTAGGTACAGGATACTGAGTTGGATGACCAGCCATGATCATATTGAATGGCGGTGCAGGCTTGAAGGGCCGAATGGCCTACTAGTGCACCTATTTTCTATGTTTCTAAAACAGAACCTGAAGCTTGTGGATAACCAACAATCTCACTGTAAATTCTTTGCACTGTAATACAGAACCAGTTGCTGCAGAATTATTCTACAGCTATTATCAAAATATCATGTTGGATTCAATGAATTCAGTTCATCCAATTATTGTTAATTCACCAGGCCTGAAAGGCAGGCTTGAATTACACCTTTCATCTTCAAGTGGCTTGTTTCTATAGAGACAGGCATTTTGGAGCTCGGTCCATTGTCCCAGGAAACATCTGCAGCTGATGAAGTGGTTCTGATCAAAGATCCTATTGCGGAGGATCCTTGGGTCTGATCTAGGTATGTAAATAAGGTCATTTTGATTAGTTGGTAGACAAGCTGTGCTAATAAAGTCCATGGATAAAACTTCAAAGCCTTGACTAATCATTCACACTGTTAAATCACTATTGCTGCAAGGAGACTGTTGCAACATGCATATAAGTAGAGCATAGTCTAAAGCATATCTATGAATTTGATCACAAATCTAAATTAAATTAATACTCCATTCCTGTTTTGTATTTATATTAATTATACAAGCTCTAGCGTGTTGTTATTGCTCAATATTCTCACTTTGTCTCCTACTTAGTGATTTGTTAAGACTGATGCTGAGACATTTATGTAAGTAATACTGACTTTTATCAGCAATTGCAAGGCAGCATTACCTAGGGTGATATATGATAGTTATCATTTACAAGTTAGTTCACATTACTCAGGAGGTTTAACTGGATACTTCCAGGCGTGAGTCAGCATTGAAACCTTGGCATAATTTCCATATAATGCTCCGTTTGGTCCACTGCAGTAAACTTTGGACCACGTTCGCCAGGAGTCATCAGTTGTCTAACATTCCTGGGAGTGGGACAATATCGATTTGCAAAGAACTGAAAAAGGATGACCCAAAACCAACTGCCAAACACCAACCATTCCTCAAACACCAACCACGGGTCCTCATCTTCCCCCTTCCCATCATTGATCAATCTCTGGACCTCCCCTCTCACCTCCAACCCCCACCTACTTGCTTTAGCCCACCACTGTAAATAAAAATGTGTTGGTATCAATCTTACCCTACACCCACAGACAATGCTCGCGATCTCAACCAAAAAAATACTCCAACAGCATATACTTGGAAACGGACTGAACTGAAAGATATTTCACAATGAGTAAAATCCTCAGTTTTATCCAGACCCTTGTTACATGCAGCACCAACATCCATGGAGTTCAAGGACTCCAAAGCCTTAAATCCTCTAACATTATATATATTTTGTTTTGCAGGATTATTCTAATCTAATTTGAGTTAACAGAAAAAAAAGAGAGAAGGCTGGGAGAGAGGGAAAATAAAGAAAATATGAGAAAGAGAGAGAAAGAAAAAAAATGAGTGAGAAAAAAGGGAGAGAGAAAATTAAATGCCTAGAGAGGGAGAGAGAAAATTAAATGTGTAGTTATCCCACAGAAGTTACAGATCACAAACACAACTCCCCCCACCCCTCAAAAACTGGGCTCTCCAGCAGTCTTAATCACCCCAGTCCTTGTCCAGAGCATGGGTTCAATTGGTGAACAGCTTCTTCACCTCAGGACAGGCGTGGTAGACAGCACACTTTCGGCCAAGATCCTCAGATGCTGCAAAAGTATTCAAGAAGGAACTGCAGATGCTGGAGAATCGAGGGTTACACAAAAAGCTGGAGAAACTCAGCGGGTGCAGCAGCATCTAAGGGGCGAAGGAGATAGGCGACGTTTCGGGTCGAGACCCTTCTTCAGACTGGTCCAGGACCAGTCTGCTTCGACCCGAAACGTCGCCTATGTCCTTCACCCCTTAGATGCTGCTGCACCCGCTGAGTTTCTCCAGCTTTTTGTGTAACCCTGCAAAAGTATTCACTGGACAACCAATGACCAAATTGATTACTGATGCCCCACTAATGTGCCACTCTAGCACACCACAAAGGAGACACTAGAATTCTAAGTGCAGGTCCTCCCCATACTTTATCAGTGTTCCATTCCTGAGAACTGTTCGTAACCAGGACAGTTTGCAAGTCGGATATTGCGACCTTAAACAAAGTTCCAGTTTCAGTGAGTCCCTCAGCCAGTACTCCTGCAGTCTGGAATGGGCCAGTCAGCAGCATTTTTTGACAGACATCTCACTGTGCTGGGAGACCAAATGTATCCCTGGGAGCAGCCCATAAATTAGAGTCCTCTGTTACGGTGTTGTTCAGGATGGACCCTGTCAAGGACCCTTGCATCATTCTAAAGACTCTCTTTGCTAATCCACATTCTGAAGCGAAATTGGCATCCGTCTCAAATGGCTTCGATCTACATCATAAAATATTCTATGATTCGATCCCCCACATTGAGAAACTGGGTCTGACCATTAAATGGAAAAAAAACATAGAACATAGAAAATAGCTGCAGAAGTAGGACATTCGACCCTTCGAGCCAGCACCACCATTCAATATTGTCATGGCTGATCATCCAAAATCAGTACCTCGTTCCTGCTTTTCCCCCCAAAATCCCTTGATTTCTTTAGCCCTAAGAGCTAAATCTATATCTCTCTTGAAAACATCCAGTGAATTGGCCTCCATTGCCTTCTGTTGCAGATAATTCCACAGATTCACAACTCTGGGTGAAAAGGTTTTTCTTCATCATTTCTTTTGAGCCAGAAGTTATTCCTGAAAATGAACCTTGTTGACCAAAATGGCATCAAGAATAGGTTACTCAAAATAGACAATAGACAATAGACAATAGGTGCAGGAGTAGGCCATTCGAGCCAGCACCACCATTCAATGTGATCATGGCTGATCATCCCCAATCAGTACCCCGTTCCTGCCTTTTCCCCATATCCCCTGACTCCGCTATCTTTAAGAGCCCTATCCAACTCTCTTTTGAAAGGATCCAGAGAACCTGTCTCTACCACCCTCTGAGACACAGACTCACCACTCTTCTCTGAGAAAAAGTGTTTCCTTGTCTCTGCTCTAAATGGCTTACCCCTTATTCTTAAACTGTGGCCCCTGGTTCTGGACTCCCCCAACATCCGGAACATGTTTCCTGCCTCCGCGTGTCCAAACCCTTAACAATCTTATATGTTTCAATAAGATCCCCTTTCATCCTTCTAAACTCCAGAGTGTACAAGCCCAGTTGCTCCATTCTCTCAGCATATGACAGTTCCGCCATCCCGGGAATTAATCTTGTAAACCTAAGCTGCACTCCCTCAATAGCAAGAATGTCCTTCCTCAAATTAGGGGACCAAAACTGCAAGCAATACTGCAGGTGTGGTTTCACTAGGGCTCTGTACAACTGCAGAAGGACCTCTTTGCTCCTATACTCGACTCCTCTTGTTATAAAGGCCAACGTGCCATTTGCTTTCTTCACTGCCTGCTGTACCTGCATGCTTACTTTCATAGGCTGATGAACAAGGACTGCCAGATCCCGCTGTACTTCCCCTTTTCCCAACTTGACGCCATTTAGATAGTAATCTGCCTTCCTGTTTTTGCTACCAAAGTGGATAACCTCACATTTCTCCACATTAAACGTCATCTGCCATGCATCCGCCCACTCCCCCAACCTGTCCAAGTCACCCTGCATTCTCATAGCATCCTCCTCACAGTTCACACTGCCACCCAGCTTTGTGTCATCTGCAAATTTGCTAATGTTACTTTGAATCCCTTTATTCAAATCATTGATGTATATTGTAAATAGCTGCGGTCCCAGCACCGAGCCTTGCGGTACCCCACTAGTCACTGCCTGCCATTCTGAAAGGGACCCGTTAATCCCCACTCTCTGTTTCCTGTCTGCCAACCAATTTTCTATCAATGTCAGCACACTACCCCCAATACCATGTGCCCTAATTTTGCCGACTAATCTATGTGGGATCTTATCAAATGCTTTCTGAAAGTCCAGGTACACTACATCCACTGGCTCTCCCTTGTCCATTTTCCTAGTTACATCTTCATGATTTCCCCGTCGTAAATCCATGCTGACTGACCGATCCTGTTACTGCTATCCAAATGTGCGGCCATTTTATCTTTTATAATTGATTCCAGCATCTTCCCCACCACTGATGTCAGGCTAACTGGTCTATAATCCCCGTTTTCTCTCTCCCACCTTTCTTAAAAAGTGGGACAACATTAGCTACCCTCCAATCCACAGGAACTGATTCTGAGTCTATAGAACATTGTAAAATTATCATCCAATGCATCCAAGATTTCTAGAGCCACTTCCTTAAGTACCCTGGGATGTAGACCATCAGGCCCTGGGGATATATCAGCCTTCAGTCCCATCAGTCTACCCAACACCATTTCCTGCCTAATGTGGATTTTCTTCAGTTCCTCCAGCACCCCAGCTCCTCTGGCCACTACTATATCAGGAAGATTGTTTGTGTCCTCCTTTGTGACATCTGTTCAGTATGTGATTAGAGTCCTGAGAGAAAACCTATTTGGCAAAATGTCCCTTTGCCAACCCATCAGTTAGCACCGGGTTGTGGGTTGAACGATGGTTAGGTAGGTGTGCAGTCCTATTGATGTACTTGAAACCTCAGTACCACCAGAGGAAGCTGTGGCAGAGAGCACCTCATTCAATTCCCCCTTCTCACCAAGCATTGTGCGAGATTGGTTGGGAGACGAACTTGTTCATTTTCAACAGCCTGATCTGTTTGCTGGTGTGCACACCACAACGTACATCAACTGCAGTTGGAAAATAATGGACTCACTCAAAGAAGCCCCTGGGATCACCTGAAACCTATTTGTCTTTCAACTGAAAGAACTGTCCACAACTGACCCTTGCAAACTTAAGTGCAGGAATCGAGAAATATATGTCAGGATATTCTGAAGCAAGATATATGCTTATTGAGAGAAGCTACCATCTAAAACCAACATATAATCCTCTGTACTGTGTTAAAGCTCACAGAATACATTTGATCTGGTGTAGGAAAGAACTGCAGAATCTGGTTTAAATCGAAGGTGGATCACAAAATGCTGGAGTAACTCAGCGGGACAGGCAGCATCTCTGGAGAGAAGGGACGTTTGATCTAGTTTTGTGTTTATTGGAGTGCTGCTGGCTGCAATTTCTCTCATCATTTTTGTGCATCGGTGTATATATCTTCTAAGAAATAATTGTTTTAAACAAACGGAATCGCATTTTGGAAAGTGGAATTTGGAATACGATAAACGGAACCTGCGCGAATCGTAATTGAAGCAGCCTTTTTCCGTTACGTTGAAACGCTTCGTCAATATCCCAGGGTCCAATGCCACACGTCGGCTCTCCGCAAGCGAGGATCATTGGGAGAGCTGGTGTGGTCGAGGTGAGCACGCTGAGGTTTGCTGCTGAAATTTCAAGCACCCGACCAGAACGAAGATGGGAGTCCGCAGGCTGGAGAGTCAGGTTGGTGAATGCTCGAGGGCGCCGGTGTTGGCGGACAAAATGTCCAGGCTTCGCGTGGATGTTAGTGGATCTGGTAGTGCATCTGCTGCAGCTCCCGGGTCAAGATGCGCCCGGCCCGGCCCGGCCCGGCACGGCACGGCACACACACACACACATGTGGTGAGATCACATCCATCCCAGCTACTGCAATAACCGGCCCCCGGCTGCGCCGCCGCCGCTACAAACATCCCTCGGTTATAATCCAGCATCTGTGGTTATAACGGTGATCAACACCACTCTCTTTCTCCCCCCCCCCCCCCCCCGCTCCGGCCGCTGGCCGACGCCGGCAGTGCAGAGCCCGGGGACGGAGCCCCGCGACCCGTGTCCCGCTCCATGTGCTGCAGCCCCAGCCCCAGCCCCAGCCCGGGGTCGCGTCGGGCCTGTAGTGCCTTGGAGGCCTGGACTCCCGCCCCGTCTGCGCCGCTTCCCCCCCCCCCCCACCCCCCCCCATACCCCACCCACCCCCACCCCCACCCCACCCCCACCCCCACCCCCACCCCCACCCCAGGCGCTGGGTGGGAAAATATATAATGAAATCCCGCGTGGATGGCGTTAAAATATTCCCCGTCCTTCCACCTTCCACCTTCCTCCACCTGTAAAATGGGAACGTCCAGTGTCCATGCCGTTGGGCCAGAGGCACCCGGTACGAGGTGGATAAGAAGGAACTGCAAATGCTGGAAACATCGAAGGTAGACGGAACTCAGCGGGTGAGGCAACATCTATGGAGAGAAGGAAAAGGCGATGTCTCGGGTCGAGACCCTCGAAAAGTCGCCTCTTCTGGTCCTGGGTGAAGGTGCTGCCTCACCCGATGAGTTTCTCCAGCATTTGTTGTCTACCTTCGATAGTTCTGAAGTTCTGTGTTAATGTTTGACCTTGCCATGACAGTGGAGATTGCCGTGGACTGACAGGTGCAATGGGAAGAAGGGGGGTTGAAATGACATGGACTGTGTTGAGTCTGCAACTAGAAGCTCAAGATGGCCGTTGCACACAGCAGCGGTCCCCGCACCGGTTAGGCTTGCTAATATTTGCTGCAGGTGTCTCAGTCCTTGTCTATCACAGGTTCAAGGCTACTTTTATTTGATTTCTCAATTTGAACAAGGTGGCTGTAGTTATTGTTGCAGTTGATTTGATCACTTTTTAGCATATTCAACATTAAACCAGTAATTACATGGTTCGATTGTAATCTTGTTTTGTCTTTCCACTGATTGGATAGCACGCAAGAAAAACATCTCGCTGTACAACTAAATTTAATTAATGTGTTGCAACTTTTGCGAGAATTAATAATTTTGGAATCCATGAACACTCTTGCTCTGTATAATGTGAATAAATACATTGTGAAGATTTTAACACGTTCTTGTTGTGTGTCCAAACAATTGTGCTAAATTGAACAGGATCTGAACAGGTCTGGAATCTCAAAACGTGGCATCGGTGAGGCAAGGTGATCAATTAGCAGCAGCAGAAATGCACACTTACAATCTACATTGCATCATTGTGTCGTCACCATTGAACCTGGGCTGACTCCCTGGCGAATGAGTGCAGAAAACTGCTTTGTCATTGACTCCTCCCATCATGGTCAGAAATAGTGATGTTGTAGTTTCCACCAATTTCACCTATTTGTAACTGTTCAGATCAAGGCAACATCCAGGCCAGGGCTGAGAATCACAACACAGATGTGCCAGGTAGACTTCCAACAAGCACAAACCTGTGGAATTCAATAATATTAGTGTTGTCTCCCACCATCCCGTGGGCAAACCATCAATCTGAAACTTAATTAGATTGTCTCTAAGAACAGCGGTGGGTATTCTGTTGCAACATATTTCTCTTCTATCGTCTCCAAAGCTTTTCCACCATCTATAAGTTATGTCATTAGTGCCAGAGAGCCTGGGTGAGTGCAACTTCAAAAGTACTCCAGGAACTGAGTAAAGTTACCTGCTTGATTGCCAGCCTGCCCACCCCAAGCGTGAATTTGCTTTCCTCCACCGCTGTCACACCATGGTTGTAATGTGTGCTACTTGCAAAATAGATAGCAGTTATGCATCTAGGCAACGACAACTCTCCAACCTCTACCACTAAAAGGGATAGGGTATTGTCACCTGAAACTTTCTTTGAATTTACAACTCTCCCATGACTTATAAATGTAATGTTATTCTTTACTTCCTGGGTCAAGGTCATGACATTTTCTGCTTTAGTGTTATGGGAATTCATATGTTCACTGGAAGGACTGCAGGCATACATGAACTACTTTCACTATCTTCAGGAATAATGATGGATAATAATGTTTTACACTCATTCCAAAGAATCAATGAAGAAACAAAACATGCTTGAATCATATCCAACAATTCCTTGGTATATAGAGTTTGATTTGGAGATATAGAAACACACCTTTCGGCCCACTGTCCACATCAAACATCCATTTAACCTAGTTTTATATTCCACTTTTGCATCCATTCCCTACGCACTAGGGGCAATTTACAGAGGCCAATTCTCCGACACACACATCTTTGGGATGTGGGAGGACACGAGAGCACCCAGATGGCATCCACATGGTCACAGAAAGAACATACATTCTCCACACAGGCGGCACCCATGGTCAGGATTGAACCCAGGTCTCTGGCCTAGGAGGCAGTAGCTCTACCAGTTGCACCTCTGTGCCGCCCCAATATTTCATGTGGCTGGGCTGATGATTTCTGATCAACATATTCACATATCTTTCTGCATCTAAACATTAAAATATTTTTAGGTTGGTTTGAAGGGATACTTGCTACTTGTTCCAGTATCATTAATTCAGATAAGAAGTTTATCGTCGAGTCATGAAGCTATACAGTATTGAAATTAGTCTTTATCCCACGTCTCTTAAAAGTTGGCATTGAGTCCAATTCTATAGTCTCTCTTAATAGTTCATTCCAGGCTTGGACTATCTGTTGAATTAAAAAGTTGGCCCTAGGATCCCTGTTGAATCTTTCTTTCCCCCCCCCCCCCCCCCCCCCCCAATCCCCACCTGAAGCCTATGCCCTCTAGTATTAGAATCCTGTACCCTGGGGAAAAGACTGAGCATTCACTTTGTCCATACCCCTCATGCTCTTTATCGGAATGGGATGCTCCAGGGAAGAGTCACAGCCTATCCAACCTCTCCTTATAACTCAACCCCAGGTAATACCCGATGAGTCACTGCAACTTAATGGCACCATTTATATAGCTAGGCAGCCAGAACTGCACTCGGTACTCTTAAGTATGGTCTTGCAGATGATTTGGACAGCCACATCATGGTGCCTCAACTTTCATACTCTATACCCTTCCCAATGAAGTCCAGTTCTGGGGTGTTGGAAGCCAATGGGGGAACCTGAAGATTTGGCATGTGGGCAGGAGGCACTTTTGGAAAGCAGGTGGGTAATTGGAGATTTTGTGCTACATCTGCTATTTAGACTGGACTTCATTGTGCTCCTGATGAATGAAGTCCACATTGGCAGGCAAGGGCCAGGGATACCCAAGTGGTGTTTTAGTTCCCGATTAATATTGGGAACGACAATGTTTTTACTGTCAGACCACCTGGTAATATCTTCCTGTGATGGAGTTAATGATTCTATTTTCAAAGTTTGCTGTGGGTATATCTACCTCATTGATAGAGGCAATGTTAGCTGTGAGGAGGATGCTAGGAGGCTGCAAGGTGACTTGGATAGGTTGGGTGAGTGGGCAAATGCATGGCAGATGCAGTATAACGAGGATAAATGTGAGATTATCCACTTTGGCGGCAAAAACAGGAGGGTAGATTATTATCTGAATGGTGGCCGATTAGGAAAAGGAGATGCAACGAGACCTGGGTGTCATGGTATACCAGTCATTGAAAGTAGGCATGCCGGTGCAGCAGGCTGTGAAGAAAGCGAATGATATGTTGGCATTCATAGCAAAGGAATTTGAGTACAAGAGCAGGGAGGTTCTACCGAAGTTATACGGGGTCTTGATGAGTATTGCGTACAGTTTTGTTCTCCTAATCTGAGGAAATACATTCTTGCCATAGAGGGAGTGCTGAGAAGGTTCACCAGACTGATTCCTGGGATGGCAGGACTTCCATATGAAGAAAAACTGGATAGACTTTGCTTGTACTCACTGGAATTTAGGAGATTGAGGGGGGATTTTATAGAGGCTTACAAAATTCTTAAGGGGTTGGACAGGCTAGATGCAGGAAGATTGTTCCCGATGTTGGGGAACTCCAGAACAAGGGGTCACAGTTTAAGGATAAGGGGGAAGTCTTTTAGAACCGAGATGAGAAAATCATTTTTCACACAGAGTGGTGAGTCTGTGGAATTCCCTGCCATAGAAGGTAGTTGCGGCCAGTTCATTGGCTATATTTAAGAGGGAGCTAGATGTGGCCCTTGTGGCTAAAGGGATCGGGGATATGGAGAGAAGGCAGGTACTGGATACTGAGTTAGATGATAAGCCATGATCATATTGAATGGTGGTGCAAGTTCGAAGGGCCGAATGGCCCACTCCTGCACCTATTTTCTATGATTGATGAGCCTTGGACTATCCTTGCTAAATGTTATTCCCTTATCATGTATCTCCTACACTGTAAATGGCTTGATTGTAATCATGTATGGTCGTTCTGCTGACTGCCCAAAGCATGCAACCAAAGATAGTCCAAAGCATGCAACAAAAACATTTCACTGTAATTCGGCACGGGTGACGATAAACTAAACTGAAACTGATACTGTCCACTGCAAGAGCTCAACTGAAGGTAAATGGACCTCCAATTGTGTGATATTAGCTTGGGAGTGGATGCTGATGTTGGTTTGATTATCCTACCAGTGATTTGGCAGATTTTGAAGATACAGTGTTGCTGATATCTTACCAGTGCATTGTGTTTGCACTTGATAGTCCAAAGTCTCCACAGAGAGCAGGGGTCACTGCTGCCCATAATGCTTTGAGTTTTTGTCCTGGGTTTAGTGTTTTACTTGTTTTCCCTCATTCAACCAAAGGCTGAGCTCGCACCCAAAGGAATGGTGAGTTTTATTATCTACATTTGCTTAGAGAAGGCACTCGATGTAAGCAGTTGTATGAGTACTGTGGCTTGTATGCAATGTATCTGGAGTGATGGCAACTTACTGTTAATTCCACTAGTACAGCTTTGAGCTGAGGAAGATTTGGGCAGGGGACACTTTTTAGAAAGGGGAACACTTTTATTAAAACAAATGTGTGGGAGCAGTGACTCAGCCTTGATACCACTTCATTCTGAAATGTCTGTTGTTAGGATCATGGCTAGCAGAAGTTAAATGGAGACTAGTTTCCATGTGCAGCCAAATTTGAGGAAGGCGATTAAAAAAATTTTTTTTTTAAAAGTTAGTTTATAAAGATTACACAGGTCTCCCAATGAGAGTCGGAGGCCTTTGTAAATAAAGCAATTTATGGCTTTGGTGTTGCATCTTGCGTTTGTCTTGCAGCTGTCATGTGAAGATGATGCCCATCATTTCTTTTTAAATGATGGAATCCATATCTTTGGGCATTTGAGCCAGAGATGGCCTGGGCAGCGATCAAGAATCCATGTGTGTCATGATTGTTCAACAATTTACTGCAGACCACCCACTCTTTCTCAAGCTCTGTACTTGGGTCATGAATTTTTTTTATGGCCCTTTCAAATAAAAGAGCTGTTTCTTTTACCCTGAAGCATGGTAGCTTTTTCAACACTCTGTGTTTGTAGCTAAATGATTCTTGGGCCACCTATCGCCAACGATATTCAAATTATCATAAATTTAAGTGAAGTTGCGCATCAGTGTTTTGTTAGTGTTCAGTTACACTGCTGGATGTACATTGAATGGTGAAATCAATTGCTCATTTTGTACTTGACAGCTTTTGAATCTAAAATGTTGAATCATTGGAAGAATGAAGTGACTCGGTATATAGCATGACGCACTAATCAATGATTGGTTAGAACATAATAAAAGCACTGTTCAGTTGCTGACATCTTATCTACCGTTTAGTTTAATAATTGAACAGCTTCCCTCACAACCCCTGTGTTTCTTGATTATTTTGTGTTCCCGGAAATAAAAATATCTATTGATCTGCATGAATTTTATTTAACAACTGGGCATTCCGAGTCAAAAATCACAATGTTGCTGAGCCAAAATAGCTGGCTTAATTGTGTATTGTAAAATGCCCTTACTATGTTGGTCAGGAATCGGCAACCTGCGGCCCGTAACCCGAAATCATCCAGCCCGGAGGCGGATTTTTTTCCCCCGAAATCATCCGCCCCGCCGATCGCCCCGAGCAGCGGCCGGGCTCCCCAAGCAGCAGCGGCCGAGCTCTGGCTGTACCGCAGCCTGCGCAAACCCGCTGGCACTTTCTGTGAACACGTTTAAGAAAGAACTGCAAATGCTGGAAAAATGAAAGGTAGACAAAAATGCTGGAAAAACTCAGTGGCTGAGACATGCAAAGATTGCATTTTTGCCTACCTTCTGTGAACACGTGATTTGTTGCCTTACATCTGGGGCGGGATCCATGTGCACACGTGATAGATGTGGCCCGCCATCCGCTCACAGACATGCGTCCCGGCCCCTATGCAGAACAAGGTTGCCGCCCCCTGATGTAGCTGTATGGAATCTTAGTGGTGGTGGAGGGAGGGCTGCGCTGGAGAGGAAAGTGGGGAGAATAATGGTTTAGAGTACGATTAGTGTAAAAGCAAGTGGTCAAGACAGACCCAGTGCCCCAAGGGTCTGTTTCTGTGTTGTATCTTTCCAAATTTGCCAAGACCAGTCCTGGTTCCAGATTTATAAGAGCTATTCTTAGGAAAGTGAACCAAAATGTCATACATGTTACCAAATGGCATCACATAGAGTAATACATTAATGAATTCTTGTCAGAGATTCTTCTTCTTTCGTGTGGCGTGCACAGCCTAAAGTTGTAGGACAACTTGTTCTATTTGATCTTCCGTTTGTGCACGTCCAGTTGATTGCATTAGTCGAAACAGGGCGGACCACATGAAGGTTGCAATCTTGCACCCCGTCAGAGATTAATCTCACTGATATTTTCCTACCTACAGCACTATAATGCATGTCTGCTAAAGATATGAACTTTTTTAAATTCACACGTTTGTAAGATAAAACTAAGTTATGATTTTATTTTTTTTTAAATGCTTCCGTATGAGGTCACAGACGTGACCAGTCATATTTGACGCCTCTTACCCAAAACAAACATTGTCAGCATAACAGATTTTGGCTTGAAATATTTTTGGGGGAAAAAGGTTTCATATATACAGTACAAAACCATATACCTGTAATGCTTTCAGAATTAGAAGAGATGCATTCCACAATTTTTCATATTTTTGGTCACACATGTGACTAAGAATGGGCCATTGGTGTTAACTGTGGAATTCATCTAACACGCTCTTGAGAATTGCCTTTTCTGGTTATTAAACGGAAACTCCATTTTTGTTTTCATTGAACACAACAAGGAGATGACAGTTTTAGTGCATTGATTTGGCCTTTCTACTTGCAGTTGTATTTTGCAACCACTGCATATAAAGCATTAATTAACTATTGTGAACAGTTTGAACTCTACAATGAATTCATCTGAACTCAACGAATGGCAGTAAATTGTTTTTTAATAAATCCCTATTGTTCCAATTACAGAGCCCTCCATAATGTTTGAGACACAGACCCATCATTTATTTATTTGCCTCTGTACTCCACAAGTTGAGATTTGTAATAGAAAAAAATCACATGCGGTTAAAGTGCACGTTGTCAGATTTTAGTGAAGGGTATTTTCATACATTTGGTTTCACTATGTAGAAATCACAGCCGTGCTTAATTAATTAATTTGTGTGCAGCTTTTGACACTGACGAGTTATGAATTCCTTCTTAATTATATTTTATCTCAATCTGTGCCAAATTTCAAGTAGATACCAGACATGGGTCATGAAAGTTAAAAGTTAGGTGCTCGGCCCAGGGCCTACTAGTACTATCCACGTTCAGATCAGATTTCCAGTTTAAATGCAACGGGGGTTTTTTTTTTTGCTTGCTTTAGATTGTCTATTGCCATATGTACTAGAATGTGGCACTGGTGTTTTTTGTAGATTATCTCTTTGGCAAATGACAAATGTTGACCTTTTGAAGAAATGCTTTGAGGGGGCTTTCTGTTTTGTGAAGCTATCATGCATTTAGGCCTAATTGGTAATTTTGGAATCTTGTAGTTGCATTTCCCTGCTTTTTATTGTTGCCAGTATCTTTACCAGCTTTTTGTCATTAAACCTTCCTGCCATCCACCTGATTGTGGGTATTGTACTTGATCAATCCAGTCCCACATAGAGTGATGTTGTGTTGTGCCAGTGCTGTGTCTTTGCCTGTCAGTTGATCCCATGGTCCTTCCTATATTTGGGTGGAAAAGAGAGAATGTGGGTACATTATAACAGATTAAAAACAATATAACAAATTAAAAACAAGGGTAAACTCATATGTACAATGGTGAAGGAAACATTAATCTTTAATAAACATTTGATGGAATAGTCTAAGGTATTGTCGTTTGAATGTCACTGAATCAATCCTGTGATGCTTTTCAGAAAGATTTTGAAATGGTGATAAAGGAAGCAGGATGCAAATTGGTCGTCATTGACTTCCAAGCAACATGGTGTGGGCCTTGCAAAATAATCGCTCCCACCTTCCACGTAAGTATAAATCATAATGTTTCCAGAACGCCTTAATAACAATTCCGAGGTTGCTGCATCATGAGCTCTGTTTTACAATAAGAATGTCCCATGGCTGCTTAGAGGTATCCTTGACCCTGGCACCAGAAAGGCAACACATCATTCTGGAGTCCGACTTGCGGCCATAGAAACAACTGTGCGCCCCTGATTTGTCCCCTATCACTATTGCTGACCTGACCAAACCTTTGATGTTACCACCTCCGCTAAACTGCTATCTATGAAACCCACTGCCTCTTGTAGAAGTTTATAAAATCACTTGCTTGTCATAACCACTGCCGTCCCACGAGTCCCTTCACTTGCTGACTTACTGTTCCAGTTTCCTGTTCTAATTGTAGAGGGGTAAAGAGAAAAAGTGACAGAACCAGAATGGACAGGAAAATAAATGGGCTCATCCATTGCATATGATATTTGATATCTTTGTTCATTGTGTTACAACTTTTGACTTTGGGTTATGTACTGAGAATCATGCTGTCTGTTGAGAGCACTGCATTTAAGGGTCCAATTTCTCTGTTTTTAAAGAGAGAACCATTTGATGGTTCAGAAGAAGCATGTTAAAAAATTGAATTGGTTGGTGTGTGACTCATTGCTCTTCACATGATAAAAATTCTTTGTAAATTCCAAATGTGGTGGAATGAATAGTGGTTGAATATTTGAAGCAGAAAAGTAGAACTAAAGTAGGAAATTGTTTTACAATGTATATTCAAAATATAATTTTTCAGTGTAGTGAGCGGCTAAAAGAGGCTCAAAGATTAAGGTATTAAGAATCAAAGTTTGACAATGGAGGAATTGTGATAGTGGGAACAGAAATATCTCTTTGCTTTCGTCCATTTGGTTGGATCAAAGTCCATCTGCATTTGAATTCTTTGCATGCCTTAGTTCCATAAGTTGTATTGCGCTTGAGCAGTAACCTCTTCCCATGCTTCAATAGTTTTGTGTTTCTGCTCAATGCAGTGAGCCTATATAAAATACCTAGGTGTAGGGGATGGGATGGGAGAAAGAGTTGTCTTATCTTCACTTCTATGTATTTCCTGCAAATGTGGTTAACGGAAAATATTTTATTTCTACAGAAACTGGCAGAAAACAATCCAAGTGTCATTTTCTGTGAAGTTGATGTGGATGATGCAGCTGTAAGTAGGAGAATACCATACTGGATATTTCAAATATATTGAATTTAGACGTACAGTATACTATGATGAAAAGATTCATTGTCAATTTTTTGTGGTGTAGTATGGAAGGCTACATATTAACAGCTAATATCCATTTACTGCAGTAAGTGTGTCAGAGTCCCCGTAAATCCAGATCCCAAACGATAAGAACAACCCGAAACGTCACCTATTCCTTCACTCCATAGATGCTGCCTCACCCGCTGAGTTTCTCCAGCAATTTTGTCTACCTTCAATTTTTCCAGCATCTGCAGTTCTCTCTTAAACAGAACACTAGCGCCAGTGGCTAACATCACCAATGCCTCGACTTAAATATACTTGTATATACATTTACAGCATCACAACTTGTTAGTAGATGCAAGGAACTGTAGATGCTAGCTTACCAAAAAAGATACAAATTGCAAGAGTAATTTAGCAGGTCAGGGAGCATCTTTGAGGACATTGGATAGGTCATGTTTCAAATCGGGACCCTTCGTCAGACGGGTGTTCGATCTAAGACCTTAAACTGAAGTTGTCCATTGTATCAAGCTCTGGAGACGCAAGAAACTGCAGACACCTGAATCTGGAACAGAAAAAAAATGTTGGAAGCACTTTGCCCGTCAAGCAGCAACTATGAAGACCCTGTCTCACAACTGAGTTTAGAGGAAAGATGACCAGTGTATCGAAGTGAGACGGAGTTGAGTCAGAGCTGGTGAATGATAGGTGAGGGATGATGGAGTCGTGTATTTGAGGGAATAGAGAAGGTGAAGGAAAGAGAGGAAACCCTGGTAATGGATTTGTGGGTGGTGGGCTGATGGGATAGGTGGGATAAGGGGGAAGCGATAAAGTAAATGGAGAGAGAACTGAGTGGACCAATATGAGCAAGAAAGGAACACCAAGAATTAGTTATCAAAAATAGGAACATTTAGTGTTCATACTGTGGCATGGAGGTATACAGTACAAGGTATAGTTCTGGTTTAACGTTTGGCCTTGTCATGACAGTGGAGAATGACCAACAGGTCAAAATGGGAAGGGGGGTTGAAATAACATGCAACTAGAAGCTCAAGATGCTGATGCAAACGGAGCCAAGTTGCATGGCAGAAATGTTGCCTTGTCTACACTGGGTCTCACCAACAGGGAGGATGCAACATTGAGAACATCAAATACAATATCTATTTGATAGGTGAGCTTCAACAGGTGACCACTGAATCGCTCACTCACCTGGAAACATTGTTTAGGTGATGAGGGAGATGGTGTAGAGACAAGTGTTACACCTATGGTTTACTGGGGAGAGTACTGTACTGTATGGGGAGAGGGCAATTAATGAGAGTTAACGCATTAAATGGAGGAAATGTGTGGCTCCAACCATGGCAAAGCTTCATGTAAATATTAGAAATCCTCATGTAAATCTTGTCTTGAGACCAGATGAAGTGGAGAAACATCACCCCCATGCCCTCGGTTTACCTTTCTTATTCCCTCTAACACCTAGTCTCATCTTCCTATCATTTCATTCCCTGTTCCCCATAACATTATCTGGTTCCATCTATCACCTACCAGCCTCTGACCCACCAATCCCTCTCACTTCCACATACTGGCTATCTTCACTTGTCTTTGCAGGGACTTGACCTGAAACCTCAACCATGCCTTTGTCTCCACAGATACTGCTTGACCCCATTGGGTTTTACCCAGTAGTTTTTTTGTTCTTTTTGTATTAAGCTCTGTTGAATTAATGTGTGCTTTGTTCTTTTCAGGATATTGCCGAACACTGTAAAATAAGCTGTATGCCAACGTTCCTTTACTACAAGAATGGAGAGAGGGTAACTAGAGTCTGAATGAAGTCGTTAAAATTATCATAATTGTCACCTGGGATTTGCTTATAACTTGAGCACTGATATATAAATGACTTGAATATAAACATCAGTCTGAAGAAGGGTCAGGACCAGAAACGTCACCCATTCCTTCTCTCCTGTCCTGCTGAGTTACTCCAGCATTTTGTGTCTACCTTGGACATAAACATAGATGGGTTGCTTTAGTTTAGTGTAGAGTTACAGCGTTGTGGCAGGCCCTTCGGCCCACTGAGTCCACGTTGACCAATATTCACCACGTACACTAGCTTTATCCTACACACTACGGACAATTTACAGAGGCGAATTAACCTACTAACCCACACAACTTTAGGATGTGGGAGGAAAACTGAGCATCTGGAGGAAACCCACGCAGTATTTGGCCAACACGTGCCTGTACTGGGTCTGTCTGATGCAAAAATCCCTTTTAATCCCCAACAAACTCCACTCCAACAGGAATCCAGTAAGTTTGCCTTGGGTTTGCCTTTGCAAACTTAGCCAGAAGCTTTTGTGTCCTGTTCCACTGAAGGTTTATCACTGACCATTTTGATGCTATTCATTCTGTTCCCCTGATTTTTTTTTTTAACAACAGACTCCACCAATATGATAGTTGAGAATTTCGAGAGCTTCCAAAGTGCAGTTTAGTAACTCTTAAAGTGAAAATAGCGCTGTCAAATGTCCTTTTGGCCCTGAATATCTTAAGAAGAAATCATTTTAAGGTTATTGAAATGCAGTCTTATTAAGTTTATTGAAATGCATGTTTTTAATGTTAGTTTTATTTTCTCTATTTCTTTAGTTGTTCGAGTTTTCTGGAGCAAATCACGCAACTTTGGAACAAAAAGTTAAAGAGTTGCAGTAATGGTCATGCCCGCTATGTGAAAATGTTTCAGTCGAGTTTCCAAGTGCAAAAGATTTGCTTCCTCTTTGCAAGAAATTATTCTAAAATCAGATTTATTTGTCCTGATTTTTCTTCAGAATATATGATCATACAGTCACATCTAATCTGATACAAAAAGTTCCAGGTGTACATAAGCATAAAATACCAGCCCAACTAGTTGAATGCTGAACGAAAATACATGCCTGCTCAGCATTAGTACCTACACGTCTTTAAATTGGATCACCTTGTAGTTTGTTTTGAACTGAAGCATTGCAAATTTCTCTTTAAATGTGCATTGAAAACCAATTGGGATAACTTTGATAGCTAATTGGAAAGAATCAGGGCTTGTAAACAGATCAATTAACTAGACTATTTGAGCAATCCTTTTGAATTGTAAATTTGTCCCAAAGAGGTATTTGCTAAACATGCAATATAACAGCGTGCGCTGGATCTGAAACTGTTCTATTGACTTCCATGGAACTAAATTTGAGGTGGAGTAGCAGCCTTTGTTATATTAAATGTTTTGTATGTACCATGGGACCAATTTCTCTCCAGCTTACACACAGTCCTTTTTTTAAGGAATTACTTTCTGTTCTATAATTTGATAAATCACCGATCTAATTTTGAAGAGTCTTGTCTTGCAAATCACAGCTGATCTTTTGCCTTTTTTTGTGCATTTCCTCCCCCCCACAAACTCTATTTCAGCTAGTTTCTGTTTAATGTAAGTCTCTTGAAGGATAGTCACCTGCAAAATAGTTGAGAGCCTAGCTGCAGTTTCCACCTGATTTAATTTAAAAATATTGGGTTGGTTGCCATTTACTGTTTCAACATTAAATTATTTCTCTGAAACTATTTGTTCCTACCTTTGGGGTGTTCTTTTCTAACAAATGCATAGATGCTGACAGAATTTTCCCTTTCTTTAGTTGGCTCATGCACAAACTAATATTTAATGTAAATTTGATGAGCAAAATCTACACATATAATCAAACCCAGTGTCTCCTGAGATTTCCACCAGATACTACAGTTAAAGATTATGTGCCTGCAGCAAATGGATAAAATAGTTTATTTAAATGTTGTTTCCTGCCTCATTCTCTATGTTGTGGGTAGTTTTGTGTTTATATACATAATCTATTTAAGAATGCAAGCGTCACCTCAGAACTTCAATAATTTAAATAGTAATCATTGAATGAGGCTCTTAGCCATCAGTGTCCTGTTCTGGTCAAATATAATTGTCATTGCCATTTTCACCTAAGCCTGTGCCTTCTGAATGTAGCCAACTTATTGGTAAGTTTATTTAGGACCAGTTGTTGAATTTGCCCATTGCGTTTAATATGTGTGTTATTAAACAGAAACATGATTCACATTGTGTAGTTCTTTAAAATTTAAAACTGAATGCTGCCGTATATATTAAAGGACATTTAGAGCATTTTGAAAAGTGTTTTCAAATTCCCTGCACGGCCATTCATAAGTTCAGGATTCCTTGTCTGCACCTTTCCATCCACTAGCTTCAAGGGGGTACTCATTTTTTGTTATCCATCTTGTGGCGTGCTGCTGTCAAGTTTTGTTCATGCTCTGTGGGTTGGTTTATATCATGTTAAAGATGTCAAATCTAGCTGGCATTAATATAATGGGAGTCAAACTAAGCCATTTTGGGAGTCAAATGAAATAATTTGGGGAATCAAATGAAACCATTACCTCAAGCCAACACCATATATCCAGATTAAGTCCCTATACAAGCAGTTTGCTTGTCTGTCCCTTTTTAATAATGAGAATAGAGTGTCAAAGACTTAACTTTCATTACAAATGTTGTGTTAATTGTATTTCCAAAGACTGATACAGCATTACATAAGCAGAGTATCTGTAACAGCTGTTTATTCATTAAATTCCAAACGTGCGATCACCAGAGGTTGTTGCATCATGTGAAAAACTGATATGAAAAACTTGGGTTTCTTGTTGTTGGAGTTCAGTCTAGAGATGCAGCGTCGAAACAGGCCCTTGTCGCCACCGAGTTCACGTCAATGACCAATCATCTGCACACCAGTTCCATGTTTTCCCGCTTTAGCACCCTACACATTGGGGGCAATTTACAGAAGCCAATTAATGTACAAACCTGCATGTCCTTGGAATGTGCGAGGAAACCACAGCACCCAGAGAAAACCCACACAGTCACAGGGAGAACACACAAATACTGCACAGACAGAACCCGCAGTCAGAACAAACTGAGTGGTTGCTGTGAGGCAGCAGCTCCATTGCTGCACCAGTTGAAATATTTGAATTGTGTTCAGTCCGTTTTATAGTGGTGTCCAGTCAATTGTAAGTAAACTGGAAGAAGAGTCCCATCCAATTTTAAACAATTACCGTTAAGGCAGCTACCAGCATCAGTATTAGGGATATACTCAATTGCGATCCATTGCACCCCCATCGTTCAGTTGGGCTGCTAAATTGTTCCAACAAAGCATTTTGCAACTTTTCTGATTCAAGAATAATCCGAATCCCCTTCATTTTTATTTCAGTTTTCCCATAACCAAGACATTTTTGCTTGGAAATATCGGTAATGGTTCTATTTCATTCGGATCAATTTTAGATTTAGGTTTATTATTGTCATGTGTACTGACATATATTGGGAAGCTTTGATTGCATACTATCCAATCAGATCAGAACCTCTATTAATATCAAGTACGATAGGTGTAGCAAAGGGGAAGATATAGAATGCGAAACATAATTCTCAGCATTGCAGCGAACCAGTTATAGAGACAAACTCCAATATCTGTTAGGGGGTAGTACCCTAATTTACAGAAGGATATTTCAGAAGCCTGATGGAGGCAGATGCTGTTTCTGAGTCTGATGCTGTGTGCTTTCAAGTTTCTTTATCTTGCACCCGATGGGAGCAGGTTGAAGATGGCGGACTGTGGTGGGACAAGTCTTTCATTTTGTACCTTTTTTTTTGTAATTTGGTCTCTCCACCATCCTATCGCTGATATTACCACATCAGGAAACCTGAGTGCTGTTTGGCTTCTTGAATCGAGGAGTAACCAGTGCCCTCAACCCTCCTTTGCCAGTCTAAATCCATTCTCACTTTTACACAATTTCTCTTTTAACTCCACGCACTTTCTCTGAAAGGCGTAACTAAAGTAAGCCAAAGGTAGACGCTAAATGCTGGAATAACTCAGCGGGGCAGGCAGCGTCTCTGGAGAGAAGGAATCGGTGATGTTTTGGGTCAAGACCTTTCTTCAGTTCAGTCTGGTAATTTTAGTGCTTAAATGTTTCCATTCTTCTAGTTTCTGCTTTCAAATTATCTTCTATGTTCCTTCACCATAGTTGATCATGCTCTTGACTGTTGCATCTCATATATCTGTCCCCCACCTCCCAAATGGAGCAGGATAGATTTCCTTCTTGTGCTCCTCTTCCAACCATCGGTCTCCATGTTCAACACATCATCCTCTCCAACCATCTCTGCTCTTAATGTGTAAATACCAGCAGACATATTTTCTCCTCCAATTTCAGGAGAGAATTTTCTGGTTCTCTGTTATTGGCACCAATACCCACTCCACATCTCTCAATATCTTACTTGCAACCTCAGAAGATGTAACCCAACCACTGCCCATCTCACCACACGGACCCAAATGGTCCTTCCAGGACAAGCAGCGATTTTGGTGCTCGCTATGTGGCAGTCTCTGTGTTGAGGAAATCCCAAGGCTTTACAAGACACCTATTCAGTTTGCAAGATTGAGTTTCCATCCTTAGCCACATTTCAGGAAATCTGATCACCCAGCTGTGCTTTTACCCCCTGCTTCCAAACAAAACTGAAACAGGAAGATCCAGTGCAGAAAGTTCTTCAGTGCTGGTTTACGGAAACAGATGACATGTAATGTGACTGCTTTGAGTCCATAGTCGGGGATTCTGCCGCAAATCCGAATGAGTACACCACTGCCATGACTGACTTCACTGGTAAGTACAAAGAGGAATGCATGCTGAAGAAGACAATCTGAGTGTTCCTCAATTGGAAATCTTGGATGAACCATGAGATCCATTGCCAAGTGAAGGCTAAGACTGTTGTGTACAAGTCAAACGAGCCCGAGCAGTACAATAGATCTCGCTACAATCTTTGCAAAGCCAGCAAACATGTCAAGGGACTATGCTGGGAGAATCTTGAGTCCCAGTATAATCACTCATAGACACCCATCAACTGTACTCCGTTCTGAGGTATCCACCTACTTCAAGAAGACCACTAATATCCCGGTAAAAGAAAACCAAGATCTCATGCGTTAATGACTACCATCCAGTGACCTTGATATCCACCATCATGAAGTCCTTTGAGAGGCCTCGAAATACGCAGTTTGGATACCATCAGTGGAAATGACATTTACTGCTATTATGTGACCTATGTATTTTTGCCGATTTCAGTTTTAATATTCCCTACATCTCCAGTTTTTTTCACAAAAATAAGCTATGTGACACTGGAAAAGAAAAATTCTCACTTAAAAATAAAAGCTTCCATAAAGGGCATCATAAAAAGGTCCTAAAAAGATGACTTTTATCAGTGAGAGACCTCACTCACATTTACCACATTTTAGTCCATCACACTCTGGCTTGTTGACTTAACCTGTCTATTCCTCTGATGCGTCATCCTCGCAGATTGCACTGTCATTTTTTCTTACTTGTGGGAGTAAATGTGCATATGTTTCACTTGACCCCCTCATCCAAATCAGTGACCTGGAATGTGAATCGCTGGGACCCCCATCACCAACCTCCATAGTACCCATATATCACATCCTATCCAACACAACAATGAACCATTTATTTCAAATGTTTCTGTCCATTAACCAATCCAAATTTTGTTGCACTCTTGTGTGACAGCTTATCAAAGGCCATATGATATTCCAAAGTAACTGGCTCATTCCTAATCATTTGCAATCTGAAAGAAACAATAGGTTTCTCCATGACACAATTTGCTTTGCCAGTCACTGTTATTTTTCAAATATTTTCTTATCACTTGCTAAACAATACATTCCAACAAATTCGCTACCATTGATAACTGGCTATCTGGTTTAAAGTTCACTGATTACTCGCTCCCTGCAATGCAGATCGGTATAGATGTGTTCAAGGTTGACGGGCAGCATAAAGTTAGCTATTGGGACCAGAATCAATGGCTTGTCTTTACTGATATTTAACTTATCTCCCAAAAATCCTGACACCTCTCCCAGGAATCCTGACACCACAGAGAGTAATGGCTGAGAGGTAAACCAAACGATCATCGGGTAGATGTGGAACTATAACACCATGCCTTTCGATGGTGAAGCAGAGGTAGACAGGTTTTAAAAAATAACATAGTCTCAGGGTGATACAGCATAACAAGCAGCCTTCTCTATGGCTTTGATCAGTGGACAAGGTAAAATCAAGTGGAGGCTGACCCACAAGCACAAAGGCATTGGGCTGCATCCAACTGGAATGATGCATCATATTCACTAAAACTGAGTTCATATTGACTTGGGTTGGGCCATTTCAATGCCATGGAAGGTTTGCATTGGATTGGAACACTTTCAAGGAGTGGCAAGGCAAATTCTGTGATGGCGACACCCTAACCTCCATATTTCAATAGCACTTAATTGTCTCTGTGCTAGGTTTTTATGGTGGTTTGAAAGGTGCCACATGAACACATGCACTTCGGTTAATACAAATTTATAACAGGGTTAACTACAAAGTTGCTGCTTCATTATTCCGAGTTTTAACAGATGTGATCTACATAGAAAGAGTACAGTACAGGAACAGACCCTTCAGCCCACAATGTCTGTGCTGAACATATAACCAGATAACCATATAACATTTACAGCACGGAAACCTCCTAAACCCTCTCCAGAGGCTCCACATCTTTCCTCTAATGAAGTGATTAAAATTTCAATCGATATTTTAACCTGTATTTTAAGCAATAGAAATGCACGTGATTCTATTTAATCAATAGGCATACATGCTATTTTTAGACATTGGCACCAACAAGCCATTTCTAACTGATGTTTAACCATCAACAGACTTCATGGATGCATTTTTTGTCAGATTTTGTTGGTTATCTGTTTCAATATTGCAACACCCAAATTATTAACAGTGAGCCTCTAAAGATTAAAGATACCCAGCTGTGATAAAGGTTTATGAATTCAGTATAGTCTGCCCAATGGTTGTAAACTTAGGCCACATTCCTGGAGGTTTCATCACGGGTTCCAGCATTAACCCACGCCTGCCGCTGGTTGACTGGTGTGTTGGGGTGGGAAATTGCAACCTTCGCGTGGTCCACTCTGTTTCAATGAATGCAACCAACCTGGCGTGCACAATCAAATAAGTTCAAATAGAACAAGTTCTTCTACAACTTTAGGCTGTGCACACCATACGCAAGAAGAAGAAGACTGGTGTGTCCATTTTCATGGTGTCCCGCCCACTTCCGGACAATGAATGCGCTGCTTTCCTAATCGGATGTTTGTTGACACATCAGTCAAAGTTCCCTCTCCCCCGCTTTTTCACTCTAATGGATTTTAAATCTAAATAAATCAAAGCATTTGAAACTGTAAAAACTTTGTTTTCATATAAAAGTCCCTGCATTTATTACCTCCTAAGTTTGCCCTGAACATGACCTGGACTTTTGCCTTCATTTCATGAGCACAGAGATCGCTCGCTGCAGAGTGGAACCCAGACAAATATTTCACTGATGATTATAAATCTTGTAATGCAATATAGTTGTACATCTTGCTTGTACATCTTACTCGTGTTTGGGATTTTGCAGCTCACTCTCCTTTCCTCTAAATTTAAATTCCTTCAATTCCACCGTGCCTCACCTTCGCAATAAAGAAGGAAATTAATGCTGAATCATACGGGTCTTGGTCCACTGCGCATATCTTGTTTGCATTACATGCTCAGCGACCAAACCACATGCAGGTCAAGTTCCAGTCATTGAAAGGGATCGGCAGAATAAATTAATTTGCTTGCCAACCAAACGTCAGTATCTGAAACTACAGGCAAAACAGTGGCCAGTGCTTTAGAAGCATTAGAGCAAGCAGAAACTATAGTGGAAATCCCCTCAAAAAACTGAAGAGCTGAATATCATTGCCAAAAGCCTCATAGGTACCACCAATACATGACCTTTGATTGAAAAGATGGCGCCATGCATTATTTTAATATAAGCAATTTGAGAAACAGAATTACCAGTGTTGCCAGGCTCCGGTGCCAACTTGCACTTTAAACTCTTTTTTTTAGAGATACAGCACGGAAACCGGCCTTTCAACCCACCGAGTCCGTGCCGTCCAGCGATCCCCATACACTACCACAGACTACACACTAGGGACAACTTACAATCTTTACCTTCTTACTCTTGCGTATGGAGTGTATGGCCTAAAGTAAGACAACTTGTTCTGTTTGATCTTCTGTTTGGGCACGCCAGGTCGATTGCATTTGTTGAAACAGGGTGGACCATGCGAAGGTTGCAATCTCCCACCCCACAATCTTTACCGAAGCCAATTAAAGGGCCTGTCCCACTTGGCGATTTTTTCAACATTCCAAAATCCAGCCGCGACAAAAAAAATGTTGCGACACTTAATAAAACACCGCGCGTCATACGTCATCATGCCGCAAATTTTTCGGTGACCTGATATGTCAGCCAATGATGCCGGCAGTTGCCGAAAAAATAGCCAAGTGGGACAGGCCCTTTACTCACTGGGTCAGGCAGCGTCTCTGAAGAACATGGATAGGTGACATTTTGGGTCGGCACCAGTCTTCCGGTTAATTGTGGTAGGGAGTGGGAGAAAGCTGGAAATGAGACGGGAGCAGGTTTAAGCCTGGCAATGCTCAGTGGATGGAGGGTTGATAGGCAGATGGGTGGACAAAGGGCAGAGATAAAAATAAGACAGAAAGCTGCAGGATAAGGAAGGAGTGAAATGTGAAGCAGAGGAAGGGATATAGTCAATGGGGGGGGGGGGGGGGAGGTGGGGAGGGATATTGGGAGAAATGGGTCCTCAGTGGGGAAAAAGAAAGGGTGGGTGGGCAGGGGGATGTGTTGATGCCTAATATTGGAGAAGACAATGCTCATATCATTGGGTTGAAAACAACCCGCGGAATATGAAGTGTTCCTCCAGATTGCATCTGGCCTCACTCTAGCAATGGAGGAGGACCAGGACAGAATGGTCGGTATGGGAATGGGAAGGGGAGTTTAAATGGTTAGCAACCAGAAGATCCAGCAGATCTAGGCAAACTGAGTGCATCTGCAGGAAAAATGTCACCTATGCACCTGGTCTGGCCAATATAAATGAGGCCACATCAGAAGCATCAAATGCAGTAGCTGAGTTTTGACAAGGTGAATTCGAATATCAGTTTCACCTGGTGGGGCCAATGGGGTGCCTGGATGGATTTGAGAAAGGAGGTGTAGTAAGGGTGTTATACCTCCTGCGGTTGCAGGAAAAAGTAGCCGGGGAGCAGGTGGTTTGGGTGCAAAGGGATGAGTGAGACAAAGAGTTGTGGAACAAGTGGTCTCCAGGGATAGTGGAAAGGAGTAAGGATGCAAAGATGTGTCTGGTGGTGAGGTCATGTTGAAGGTGGTAGAAATGTTGGGGAATAGTGTGTTAGATACATAGTATAGTGGGATAAACGGTAAGGAGCAGGGGACTCTATCCTTGTTCCTCATGGATGGAGGCGGAGCAACAGCAAAGCTACAGGACCTAGAGGGGTTCATGGGTGAGGGACCCATCTATACAGTGGGGGGAATCTACGTTTACTAAACTAAGAGGACATCTCAGTTGGCCTAAAGTGGAAAGCCTCATCTTAGGAGCAGATGCAGTGGAGACAGAGACATTAGTAAGGGGGTGGCATGTTTGCAAGATGCAGGGGTGGGAGGAGGTGTGAATTTGTAAATAACCTGTCCTTGAGAGGGAAACAGAGAGATCGAGAAAGAGGAGAGAGATGTCAGAGATAAGGAGCTGTCCCACTTGGGGGATCTAATCCACGAGTCCAGAAGAGTGTCCTCCACCTTCAAGCGCGAGGGCACTCGCCTGGAAATCCTCGAGCTGGATCGACCGAACCGCAAGCTGCATCGACCGACCGCGCACACACATCGCGAAGACGCTGTCTGCGCGATGAAGAGGAAGGGAAACGGCTGCCACAGTGTACAGTACATGGGCTGTCCCACTAGGGCGACCTAATCTGCGAGTTTAGAAGAGTATCTTCGACCTTCAAACTCGTGTGTGTGTGTGTGTGTGTGCGTTCGGTCGATCCAGCTCGCGGTTTCAACGTGGCCGGCCGATCCAGCTCGAGGCTTTCCAGGCAGAATTAAACAGAATCGCCATAACGAACAGGTGGCTTGCTGATCCGGCCCGAGCGCGTACGGATGCCTCCCCCTTCCCCCGGAGGAGCAGAAAAAACAGGGGGACCCGAGACAGCAGGGGAACCAGGGAAGGGCGGTGGGGTTGGAGGAACAGCGGAGGGAGAACCGCGACCGCCAACAGGTGACCCGCGCAGAGGGGAACCGGGCGCTCGATATGGGGACCGAGGCATGCAGGGAACGCTGGCTGGGACAGGAGCCGGCTGCTGGTATGAGAGCGGCGGGGCATAGGGGCCCGGGGCCTGCGGCTTCGGCGCATTAACCGCAAGCAGGTGTTGTCGGCTTCTACGGTAGATGGTTCCCTCATAGCCGACCAGATACGAACGAGGTGAGTCGGCCACCCCAACCACAGTAGCCAGACGGGAGTGACCACTGGCGGATTGCAATCGAACAACCTGTCCAGGCAACAGAGGATCGAGTGGTCTGCACGACCGATCGTGGGAACGCCGCTGGCTGTCATGTTTCTCTTGAATGCGCCTCTGCACGGAGGCAGGCTCCAGCACCCGAGGTTTCAGCTGGCGCTGGGCAATCGGGATGGTAGATCTGGTTGTTCTGGACATCAGACGCTGAGCAGGGGACCCCATGGCCGGATCTCTGGAAACATTCCTGAGGTTCAGGAGATCCAAATACAAATCAGAGTTAGACAGTCTCGCTTGTTCCATCAGAAGCTTGGCGCTGCGGACGGCCCGTTCAGCAAGGCCGTTGCTCTGTGGGTACTCCGGGCTGCTGGTGAAATGCACAAAATTCCATTTGTCAGCAAAACTTTTGAACTCACGGCTGGTAAACCGCCTGCCATTGTCAGTCTGCAGCCTGACAGGGGACCCAAACGTGGAGAAGTGTTTCCGCAGCTTCCGGATCACCATCTCCGACGTGAGGGATGTCAGCAAATCCACCTCGAACCAGTTTGAGTACGAGTCGACCAGGACAAGGTAGTGGTTACCATGCCACTCGAAGATGTCGGCAGCCAGCGAGGACCAGGCCAAGGCAGGAGCGGGCTGTTGCAGCAGGGGCTGTCGCTGCTGATGTGGAGCAAGACTGTTGCACGTGGAGCAGGCAGAAACACGGTCTCGAATATATTTGGCCATTCCAGGCCAGTAGAATTGGCACTGAGCGTGGGCGAGTGTTGCATCGACCCCGGGGTGTCCGCTGTGGGCTGCGCAGTAGTAAGAATCGAACAGGGATGACGGGACCACCACTTTATGTCCCTTAACGATAACGCCATTTTGGAGCACCAGTTCGTCACGGACCAGGAAGAAGGGCTGTGTTTCAGGCGGTGCAGCGGAGCGCTTTGTTGGCCACCCTGATTTAATCACAGACGCAAGCCGTTGCAAAACTGGATCGGCAGCGGTGTGCTCGGCCAAAAGCTGCAGCTGCTTGGTGGGAATAAAATTGACGCCCAGTACGAGCAAGTCCTCTGTTTCGTAGGGGTGGCGAGCACAGGAGGCCCGCGGGGCGCGCGATAACGTGTCCGCGATGTGCATCTCGGTGCCTTTCTTGTAGACGATGTCGAAATCAAAGCGCTGGAGCTGCAGCATCATACGCTGCAGCCTGGCAGGGGCAGCATGAATCGGCTTGTTCAGGATTGTCACCAGTGGCTGGTGGTCGGTTTCGACTGTAAATCTGCTGCCAAACAGGAAGTCTCTGAACTTGGAGCAGGCAAACACCACCGCAAGCAGCTCCTTCTCGATCTGAGCGTACCGCTGCTCGGTGTCCGTCATGGTGCGGGAGGCATAGGAGACAGGAAGTAACGATCCATCGACAGATTGGAGGCATGCCGCGCCCAGGCCGAACTTAGAAGCGTCACATGTGACGGTGATGGGGCGACTCGCATCAAAAAATCGCAACGTCGGAGTGTTAATCAGTTTCGACTTGAGACAGTCAAACGCCTGCTGGTGCTGTGGGAGCCAGACCCAGGCGATATCCTTTTTTGTCAGCTGCCGCAGGGGAGCACTCAGCTCACTGAGATTTGGTACAAACTTCCCAAGGTAGTTCACCATGCCCAAGAAACGTTGTAGACCTGGCACGTCGGTGGGGGCTGCCATCTCAGAGATGGCCGCTGCCTTCAAAGGGTCGGGTTTTAGTCCGTTAGAGGTGAAAACGTGTCCAACATACGTGACTTCTGAGACACGAAACCGGCACTTCTTTGGGTTCAGCTTCAGGTTGGCCTTTCGCGCCCGATCCAGGACGCGGCGGAGGTTCTGGTCATGTTCGGCAATGTCCTTCCCATAGACTAAGATGTCATCCACGATGATGTCACATGGCAGGCCCGAGAATATCTGCTCCATCGTTCGCTGGAACACCTCACTAGCGGAATTGATGCCGAATGGCATTCGCAGGAATTTGAATCTGCCGAATGGTGTGGCGAAGGTTGTCAGGTCGGAAGATGCTTTGTCCAACGGGATCTGCCAGAACGAGTTCTTAGCGTCTAGGACCGAAAAGACGGTGGCTTGCCCGACCTGAGCCGCCACGTCCTCAACAGACCGCATGGGGTAGTGTGGTCGCCTGATGGCAAGGTTTAAGTCCTTGGGGTTGATACACACACGTATTTCATTCTTGTCTTTCTTTATCGTGGCAACCATGGTGGAGACCCAATCGGTGGGCTCGCTGACCGCTTCTAGCACCCCCTTGTCGACCATGTTGTTAAGCATCGCCTCGACCCTGTCTTTCATGGCGTGGGACACCCTGTGAGGTGCGCGGACCATGGGTTGTACATTTGGGTCAATGGAAATATGGTATGTCAGTGGTAACTTTCCCAGGTCATCGTTGAACAGGTCCTGGTATTCTGCAATCGGGTTAAATGACAGTTGCACTTTGTGGACCGTGTGGTCGAAGGACACCAGGCCAAGATCTTGGCACGCACGGTTTCCCAGCAGGGTAACACAGTCAGAGTTCAAAACATAAAAAATCATGTTTCTCGTGGCCTTCTGTAGCCTGCAAGTTAAAGTGGCCCTCCCCACAGGCCTGAGAATTTCTCCACCATAGGCATGCAGTGTAGCATTGTCAGCGACCAAGGCCTCATTAGTCCTTATCTTGTTGAAAAGATTTATTGACAAAACATTGACCTTTGCCCCAGTATCTAACTTCGCAAGGAAGGTTACATTGTTGACAGTCACAGACACGGAGGGATCAAGACGTTGGCCAGGTGCCTGGAGGAGGGTAAACACATTCGAATCCTCGGGAGAATTAATTGGATCTGCATCATAGGATTCAGCAACATCGGGCTGTGGGTTGGAACAGCTATCAGATTGTTTAAGCATGTTTAGACTGGGTCTGGAAATCTGTACCTGTCTCCCACGAGAACGGAATGAGCGGCAGGCAGAAGCGAAATGATTCAGTTTGTTACAAAAATTACAAGCCTTGCCATAGGCAGGGCACGTCGACCGTCTGTGGTGCATGTAGTTACAGTTAGGGCACCTTTTTGGGGGCACATCAGCAGGACCAGGGTTGGCACGCGGCAGAAAAGCATTGTTTCCCCTCTGAGGCAGGGCTCTACTAAATCCAGCCCGGTGAACAGACTTATCTCCCAAGTCCCGGTGATCATCTGGCAATACAACGACCTCAGACAATCTGCAGGCATGCATGGCTTTTTCTAACGTTAGATCCGGATCCCTAAGAAGCTCACATCGCAGCTTCTGGTCACGCATGCCAGTTACTAAAATGTCTCTAGTGAGCTGGTCTGTCATGTCACCGAAACGGCACCGCTGGGCGAGATAACGCAAATCGGCAATAAAACATTCAGCAGGTTCCTCCGGCAGCTGTCTCCTTGTAAAGAACCGTGCCCTCTCTAGAATGCGGTTCGAGGGCAGGTCACAAATCTCCCTGAACTTACGTAGCAGGCAAGCAGGGTCACTGGCAGATTCTGCAGGGGTAACCACGTTGTTGTCGTCCAGGACCGCTGGAGCATAGACGAAAGTTCTGGCTCTCTTCATGGCATCAGGTCCGACAAGGTTGAGTAGGAGGGAGGCTTTGAGGGAGTCAGGATCATTGCGGTGAGCGACGTTGACAAAGTGGGTGAAATCAATTTCAAACGTAGCCCAGCGCTCAGAAATATCAGCATCAAAGACAAGCTGCGCGGGCTTTCTGCACGAGGATGCCATGGTCAGAGAGATAAAGCACAAAAGGCACAAATCAAATAAAAGAAATAAAACCCGACGGACAGGTAGGCGCAAGTATCTTCCAGCTCCGACACCATGTAAATAAGCAATTTACAAACTCTAAAAGTGTTCAACACATTTTAATGATAGCACAAGGTATTACATACATCCTCAAAATACTGGCTACATTCTTCTAGTGAACCGTATCCAGGAAGGGGAAGGCGTTATGATTGATGTTAACTAGGCGGGGTTAATGGTACTGAGGTAACTATGTTATTGGTTGCATGCAAAACCATCTACATCGCCCAAGTGGGACAGCTCCTTAAGTCAGTTAGAGGGGGGGGGGAGAAAGGGAGAAAGGGGGTAAGGGGAGAGAAGGGGGGAGAAGGAGAGAGAAGGGAAGAGAAGGGAGGGGGGAGAATGGGGGGTGGATAAGGGGGGGAGGAGGAGTGGAGACACTTTTAAGAAGTATAATAAAGTTTAGCGGGCATTTTACCTACCGGTAGGTCTTCCTTGGTCCTGAAACTCCAATGAGTGAATCAAAATACCCGGTCAGCGAAGGAGATTGCCTATAACGGCCCTCGACTGCCTGTAAGTAAATAGCGACCCCACTCCACTGCACTACGAGTTAAAAAGACCCATGCCGACCAAATTTTACTAGAGGAAAAATTTTCAACTTGCTGAAAAGGTTTCCCGCGACCTAGCTGAGGCCGCGAGTATGCAGGAACTTCCCTCGAGCATGAAAGAGAGTTCCAGCGACCTCATAGGACCTCCTAGGACCACGTGTCGACCATGCTGCGAGTTTGAAGGTCAAAGACACACTTCTAAACTCTCAGATTAGGTCGCCCAAGTGGGACAGCCCCTATAGTCCAAGTGAATTTGAGGACAGGGCGGAGGTTGGTGGTAAAAGTTGATTAAATCAACAAGTTCTGCACAAATACAGGAGGTAGTCCAGATGCAGGCATTGATGTAGTGGAGGATGAGATGAGGGATGGTGCCAGTGTATATAAAGAACATGGACTCCTGAATCACTGTTGAACAAATAGGTGGTAAATGAAATGAGAGAGTGAACAGAATGGAAAATACTTTTAAAGATCTGCCATGCGCATAATTCATATAGGACTGAGACTACAGGTCATTGAAGCTGAAATTAAACTGGATCATTGAAAGTATCCATACAGCTTTAATTGTCAGCACCATCTTCCTGCCAAACATTAATGGGTGTAATTAACATTGAAATCTATCAGTTTTTAAGAATGTTTGGGTTAAACGCAAAGTTAACCACCAACTGTGTGAGCAATATTTTCCGTGATATTTTCTGTTTCACATCGTGGCACTTCACTGCTGACGCATGAGAGTTTTTTTTAATCAAAATCACTTCCTGAAGTAAACCACAATTTTTACGGTAAACTTTGAGATTGAACTGTGTGCCGAAGTTCAATTCATTTATGTGGCCTTGGAAAATGCACAGTCTCAAGCACGCTGGGTGGCAGAGGAAATGGTGACCTGCCCACACGGACCTGTGATTATTTTCAGTTGCCCCAAAATAGCTGTAACCTTGGCAACAGACAAGATTGAAGCTTGAATTTTTATACATCAATAAATAGTAAACATGTAGAAGATAGAACATTGACTTCTCTAACTTCAAATAGCCCTTGCTTCCCCTCTCTATCCTCTTCCCTTCCCAGTTCTCCCACCAGTCTTACTGTCTCCGACTACATTCTATCTTTGGCCCGCCCACTCCCCGCTGAAATACCCCAGCATTTTGTGTCCACCATAGAACAGTACAGCACAGGAACAGGCCCTTTGGTCCACAATGTCTGTGCTGAACATGAATGCCATGACAAACTGTTGTCTTTCTGCACATAATTCATATCCCTCCATTCCCTGCATTTCCTTAGGCTCTTAAATCCCACTATTGTATTTGCCTTCACCACCGTCCCTGGCAGTGAGTTCCAGGCACCCACCGCCCTCTATGTAACTTGCCCTGCACATCTCCGTTAAACTTTGCTTTTTTCACCTTAATGAAATTATAATTTATATTTAATTATAATTTATTAACACAAACTGTTCCCCCGCAACGCTGATTACACTGCGAGTCGGGTCGGTTCGGGTTACTGAAATGGATGAAAAAAAGGCCCACGTTCCGCTCCATTGGTAACTACATATCAACCCATTGCATTTAGAAGGAGTGGCCTATCTTGCTCGCTATAGGATCTTTGATCCTCACCACATTCACCGCGTTTTTTACCACGGGGTGAGGGCCTGTTCAGCAATGATAGTTTCAAAACCTATCTCAACACAATTAAGTGGAGTTATGAACATCAAATATTTTTATTTTTTAAAAATTATTTTTAATTTTATTTAAACAAAACAACACACAAAAAGAGAAGGAAACAAACAAACAAAAACAAAAAAAAAAAAATTTTAAAAAAAGACATAAAAAAAAATAATAAATAACATGAGAGCCGCCAGACATAACAGTTTGGTGCAATCCACCTGGTGCTACACAGTCAGGTATTGCAAGAGCACAAGTAAAAAGCACAGGACTACATCACTGTGAATAATATGAGCTTATGAAATTGTTGGTCTTTGAGGTGGTTGACAAATGGTCCCCAAACACGTAAAAAGTTGTTGGGTAACTTGGAGTTGTAGAAGCGTATCCTTTCCATCTGTATGATTGTTATTATTTAATTGAGCCATTTTTTGAAGCAGGGGGGGTGTGGGAGGTTTCCAGTCTGTTAAGATAATTTTCTTGGCTGCCACCATACCAAGCATCAGTGCTTGTTGTTCTTCAGACGTGAAGTACAAAGCAGTCTCTGAGCATCCAAAAAGTGCCAGTTCTGGATCAGGGGGAATATCTTTTCCATAAACCCCAGAGAACCACGTAAATATTTCAGACCAGTATCTTTGTATATGAGGACAGAGCCAGAAAATGTGTGTTAAAGAACCACCTGCACCTTTGCATCTGTCACATGGTGGAGAAATAGCTGGGTAGATTTGATGTAATTTGGTCTTTGAGTAAACTGGATCAGTTTATACCTGGCATTGATCGAACAAGTTTGGATTCTGGTCAAACCTTCATTCCAAATGTTGTCAGACACATTGAAATTCAGCTCAGTAGACCAGGCTTCTTTTAGATGGTTAATGGATACAGAGGTGGTGAATAGACGCACAAATCGAGATATTAGATTTTTGGAGTCTGGAGGAAGCTGCCGGAGCTCCTAGAGTGGGCAACTGTCAGGCATAGTTTGAAATTTTGAAATTTGGTCTTTAACGTAGTGCCTAATTTGGAGATAGCGAGAAAAATGAGAGTTGGAAAGGTTAAATTTTGATTTCAGCTGATTAAACGAAGCAAACTTTTTGTCTATATATAGATCTCTTAGGGTTGCAAGGCCCTTGTCCCTCCAGACTGCAAACACCCCATCTGTCTGTGATGGCAAAAAGGAGTGGTTGTGACATGTGGGGGTGTAGAGACGCTTGACAATGTACTGAAACTTCTTATCTGATTTAAAATTCGAATAGAATTTCTTAACATAAAATTCTCACCAGCCAACTTGTGTGGGGATTCTGTTTTGGAAAAGAGCAAAGTACAGAGGGAGGAATTTTTCACTGCTGTGCTTTCAATGTTTAGCCACAGGGGGTTATTATTGTTATTCAAAAATTCATCTGGGAATCCCCTTTGCCAGTAGATCAGGGCTCTAGCATTGGCTGCCCAATAGTAGTGCCTAAATACAGGAAGGCCCATGCCGCCCTCATTTTTTGGCTTTTGAAGATGCGCCTTTGATATACGGTGGGCTTTATAGCCCCAAATAAATGGAAGGATAATGGAGTCCAGTTTTTTAAAGAATGATGAAGTAAGAAAAATTGGATGGTTTTGAAATAAATATAAAAATCTAGGAAGAGACACCATCTTGATAGCGTTAATACGCCCCACTACAGACAAGGGTAAAATCCTCCACTTCTCTATGTTCTCCATGTTCAGTTTTAACAGTGTAATCATATCAGCATAGTTGAGTTTGAATATAAGTTTGGGGTTTAGGGGTATTTTGAGTCCTAGATATGTAAAATGGTCATATACTATCTTAAATGGTAGAGCCTCAAGGAAATCTGAATCCATACTGTCTGATAAAGGGATAAACTCGCTCTTACTCCAGTTGACTGTGTATCCGGAAAGCTTACCAAATGATTTAATAAAATCTAACAAGGGAGGGACAGAGACTTCTGGATAGGAGATATATAATAATGTATCATCGGCGTAAAGTCCCACATGGCTTTCCACATTCCCCACCTTAATACCCCTGATGTTAGGGTGACTCCTGATACCTATTGCTAGAGGTTCCAGAGCAATATCAACGAGTAGGGGGGACAGAGGATCTCCCTGTCTAACCCCACGTTGTAAGTTAAAAGGTTCAGATTTATCATTATTAGTGAGGATGGCTGATGTCGGACAAAGATACACCATTTTGACCCATGCAATAAAGGAATCCCCAAACCCAAATCTTTTAAGTGCTTCTAACATATAGGGCCACTCTATCTGGTCGAACACTTTTTCGGCATCTAAGGATAAGGTTGCCGCTCTGGAATCCCCCCCTCTTGGTGGAACTATATAGATTATTCAGAAGTCAACGCACATTACAAAATGAAAATCTACCTGGAATAAAGCCTGTTTGGTCAGGGTGTATAATTGATGAAATATGCTTCCCCAGTCTATTAGCTAATATTTTTGTGATAGTCTTTTGATCAAAGTTGAGGAGAGCAATTGGCCCATAGCTGCCAGGTTCAGTTTTATCCTTGTCTTTTTTTAACAGGATGCATATATTTGCCTCATACAGGGACTTCGGAAATCTGTTATTCTTAATCGAATCATTGATCATCCTAATTAGAAGTGGGGCAAGCAACTTATGAAATGCTTTGTAGAATTCACAACCAAATCCATCCGGTCCAGCCGCTTTACCGGAGGGAAAAGATTTAATAGCCTCAACTAGCTCACTTTCTAAGAAATTTGAATCCAGTTCTAGCCTGGCTGATTCATCTAGTTTTGGCAAACTGAGGGAGTCAAAGAGACCTGCAAAATCTGCATTAGTGGCCCGAGTTTTAGCAGTATATAATTCTGAGTAAAATACTTTGAAGCGGTTGTATATTTCTTTAGGATTGGTAAGCAAATCACCTGTTTTGGATTTAATTTTATGGATTGCACGACTCGCCTGTTCCCCTTTTAATTGTCTGGCCAGCAGCCTCTCTGGTTTATTGCCCAACTCAAAGTGTCGCTGTCTGAGCTTGAGTAGAAGCTTGCCAACATTTTCACTAAGAATACGATTATATTCATATTTTAAATTCAAGATTTTGTTGTAATCCTCTTGTAGGAGAGAATTCCTATAAGTTTGTTCAAGAGTTAGAAGTGCATTTCCAATTTCTACCAATTGATGACACTGTTCCCTTCTTTTGGAGACTACGTAGGATATAATGTGACCCGTTATTACCACCTTAAGGGTCTCCCAGAGCGTAGAATCAGATACATCCCCTGTATTGTTGGTCTCAAGGAACTCTGTAAGCCTTGCAGTCAAAAAATCAATAAACACTTGGTCTGTGAGCAAATACGGGTCAAAGCGCCAACAATAGCTTTGTTTAGGCAGAGCAAGCTTCAAATCTAGGGATACTGGACTGTGGTCTGATATCAATATATTATAAATATTTGGTATGTTCAATGCTCGATATTAATTTTGCATCCACTAGGAAATAATCAATTCTTGTGTATAATTTGTGGACATGAGAAAAGAATGAATAGTCTTTGTCTGTTGGATGTTGTATCCTCCAGATATCGACAATATTTCTAGGCTTAATCAGGTTATTTAATGTTTGAACAGATGCAATTGCAGGTGTGCTGTGGGTGGAGAGCCTGTCAAGAAATGGGTCAAGGTAACAATTAAAATCACTGCCCATTAGCAGATTGGTGGTATTGAGGTCTGGAATTAAATCAAACACTTTACGGAAAAAAATTGGATCTTCAGTGTTTGGACCATATATATTCAGTAGTGTGACAGGAAGTGAATTAATATTTCCAGTAATCATAATATATCTTCCATTTGGGTCCGTAACCATTGAAACAAGTTGAAATGGAATATTCTTACAAAAAAGAATGGCTACACCTCTAGCCTTGGATGTAAAAGGCGACAGATAAACTTGTGAGATCCAATTAGCTCTCAGTCTCCTCTGCTCTGTAGGTTTGATGTGGGTCTCTTGAATGAATATTATGTCTGGCGCTAGAGATTTCAAATGCATAAACACTTTACTCTGCTTAATTGCATGCCCAAGGCCACATACATTCCACGAGACCAACGTTACCTTACTGATATCATCCTGCTTTACACTGTTAATTCCTGACATATTCAGCTCAGAGGAAAAAAAAAGGCACACCATGGTGAAATAAAAGAATGTAAAAAGTAAAAAGTCTGGCAGCTCTGGAACACATTGAACATTAACGAACCCCTCCCCCCTCCCCCCTCCCCCCTCCCCCCTCCCCCCTCCCCCCTCCCCCCTCCCCAAAGACACTTCCCCAAACAAAGCGTCACCTTCCCCCTCATTGCTTAACAAGGACCGCCGGGCGTATGGCAAGTAAGATTGCCTCTCAGGCCCACTACCTAACCAGTCTTTTAACATATAGATCAGCTAAGGCAAGCCAAGGGGTCCCTCCACTCATTCAGATAATGTTGAAAGTGTCAAATTATACTGTCTTTGGGTGTGTTGAAATGAACTGTTCTTTGATGCTCTCAGTGGCTAACTCCTCTGTCCTGCGGGATTATCCTGTCTGTTCATTTCCAGCGTTGTGTCTCAAGTACACTTCCACAAATTTCTTTGCTTCGCCAGGAGAGGTGAAGACCTTCTGTTGCCCATTGTGTTGAAGCTGGAGTTTAGCTGGGAAGCGCAGTCTGTACTTCACCTCCATCTCTCGCAGGGTCTGCATGACCTCGCGGAACCCGCGTCGCTGCTCCATTGCCTCAGCTGTGTAATCCGGGAAGATAAAGACTCGCCGTCCCTTGTATTCCAGAGTCTGTTGTCGACCAAGCCTTATTATCATATCTTTCTCATGAAAGAAATGGACTCGGGCGATAAGTGTGCGAGGCCTGGCTCCCTCCGCGGGCTTCGGCTGTTGGGTGCGGTGTGCACGGTCATTAATAATTGATTTTTGGAAGTGTAACTCACCCAGCAGTTTTGGGATGAGGGTGCTGATAAACTCTGTTGGTTTCCCCTTCTCTTCGCCTTCTGGAATACCTACGATTTTAATGTTATTTCGACGCGAGCGGCCCTCTAGGTCATTGAATTTTGCTCGCAGGAGGGAGTTTTTCCTTTGTAATTCACTTATATTTTTCTCCATTAACGCCAGGCGGGTGTCATGCTCTCCAGCTATGTCATCCATGGAATCCATTCGGACAGTCAGGGCATTTTGTGAGGACTGAAGCAGTGTAACCTTGGCTACAAATTGGTCAAAGCGGTTGTTGATGGCCTTTAAAATCACATCTGACATCTCTCTCAGCATTGCATCTGACGGTGTGGAGTGGCTGCTTGCTTCGTTGTTAGAGTCACTATCTTCTCCTTTGCTGGCCAAGGTTGCTAGTGGTTTTTGTTTAGCTCTTCTCTTGCGTGTGTCTGACATTTACAGGTCTTTTTATGCAGGTCTGCACCACGCCGAGGTTGATAAACAGACTGTGAAAAGTGCTGAGAACGACCTTAACTGGAAAACGGTATTTTTAAATAATTTTAAACTGAGCGGAGGAGAGCTCTTGAAAGCATGTCTTACTTCATCCGCTGTACACTAGCGCCCCCATGAACATCAATTTTAACATGTAGGATAGATCTTGCTAGCTAATACCAGTACTTCTGCCAGTTTCAACCTTTTAAAAAGCTGGAGGTCCAAGATGCATGTATTCCCTCCATGGAAATCCTAAACTCAATGACTGATTTGGAATGTTGAATGTAGAAACAAGGAAAAAAGAACAAAGAGCTAGACAGGTCATCCTCAGCATTGTTTCACCCTAAGCAAACACCATAAAAAAAATATTAACTGTTCATCCATCTCATTGCTTTCTATGTGTAGTAAGGAACTGCAGATGCTGGTTTAAAATGAAGATAGACACAAAAAGCTGGAGTAACTCAACGGGTCAGACAGCATCTCTGGAGAAAAGGAATAGGTGATGTTTCGGGTCGTGACCCTTCTTTTGCTGTTGTAGCAATGCAATCTGTATATGTCTTCCATGATGATCATGGAATAGCAGCCAGCAACCCCCTTTATATGCGTAAATGACGTCACGTGCTGTTTTGACGCATGGAGATGCGTGAAGGTCACGCGACCTTTGCACGACCGCCGTTCCGGCTTGTCGCGCCAATTGTATGCAATCGCACGCAAGTGGGACAGGCCCTTTACTAAAATCAACTGTTTGGGATATCATTAAGCAGAAAGAGAGAACTGGTGAGCCTACTTATCGCAAAGGGACTGGCAGGCCCAGGAAGACCTTCACCGCTGATGACAGAAGAACTCTCTCTATAATAGAGAAAAATACAAACACCTGCCCGACAGATCAGAAACACTCTTCAGGAGTCAGGTGTGGATTTGTCAATGACCACTGTCCGCAGAAGACTTCATGAACAGAAATACAGAGACTAAACTGCAAGAAGCAAACCACTGGTTAGCCACAAAAATAGGATGGCCAGGTTACAGTTTGCAAAGAAGTACTTAAAAGAGCAACCACAGTTCTGGAAAAAGATCTTGTGGACAAAGATTAACTGAATTTACTGAAGCCAATTAACCTACAAACTCACACGACTTTGGAATATGAAAGTGGAGCATCTGGAGAAACTGGAGCTTTCAGAGAAACCCACGTCGTCACAGGGAGAACGTACAAACTCCATACAGACAACACCCGTAGTCAGGATTGAACCCGTGTCTCTTGCGCTGTGAGGCAGCGATTCTGCCGCTGCACCACCGTGCCATCCCTGTGATGGACCAGGCCGTGCCCGGTCAGTGTCCAAATATGGAATATGTTGCCTGAGTAAGTGGTGGAGGTGGGCACAACTACAATGTTTAAAATACATTTTGATACATACAAGGATAGGAAGGATTTAGAGAAATATGGGTCAAAAGCAGGCAAACGGGACTGGTGCAGGCAGACAACTTGGCCAGCACGGTTAAGTTGAGCTGAAAGGCCTGTTTCCACGGTGTATAACTATGATTCTATGACCTTGCACAGCAGCACAAACTATTTTGTGAGACTTCTAAGGTTGACACAGGGAACTGAAAATGCTTGTTTAACACAACAGGTGAGATGCTGCCTGAAATTCTTATGTTGCTTTATCTCATCTCCAGTAGATGGCAGTGCGGAGCTTCAATCCGATCACAGATCAAGTGGAGAAACATGAGGGAAGACACAAAATGCTGGAGTAACTCAGATGGTCAGGCAGCATCACTGGTGAACATGGATAGACAATGTCTTCGGTCAGGACCCTTCCACTGGCTGATTTGCAGGGGGGGGGGATAAAAGAAAGGTAGAAGAGTGATTTTCATCCCACACCTGCAATCAGTCCGAAGAAAGGTTGCAACCCGAAAAGATGCCTCTCCAACTTCTCCAGGGATAATGTCGACCCACTGAGTTACTCCAGCACTTTGTATCGTTCCGTGGTAAACCAGCATCTGCAGTTCCTTGTTTCTGTTATGTATATTGGACCTGGATGTGTTTCAGAGCTCCGTCAGTATTGCCGGCTTATTTGTAGAGCAACAATAACTTCACGTTTTGGTGTTGAAGCCTTGTCGTGTAGGGTCAACAACAGAGGCACTGCATTGATACTTTTGCTGTGTTTGTGGAAAAGTTGACATTTGCTCCATTATCTGCTACCAAAGTGGTTGTCCTTGTTGGAGATAAATGAGCTCAGCCCCAGCACATAGCCGTAGAGGTTCCACAGGGCAGTGTCACGGGCCTAACTATCTTCAGCTGCTTCATCTATGACCTTCCTTCCATCACACAGTCTGAAGTTCGGGATGTTCGCTGAGAGTACAATTCCATTTACAAGTGGCTTCTTCTGCTTGCGAATGAAACATAACCCAAAGGAATAGTTAGATCTCAAGCCGGGTGTTGAGCAGCCAGGTTGTTGTCTCTGCGTCAATGTCTGCCAGGCCCTGAGCTCCATTTGGTGGGTGGTAGAGCGGGCACCCAGAGATGACATGGTTGGCTGTCTGTTGTTCTGCTCCATATTCACAGGCTGGGCTCTGGCGGAGTCCCCATCTCCACATGCTGGCATTGAAACGCCCAACTCCAGTACGAAGTCTGTTGAGCTTCACCTGTCCAAGACCTGGACAGCTTTCAAGCACGAGTTGATAACTTGCAAGGAATATTCATTCCACACATGTGCCAGTTCATGACCATCTCACCATCCCTGTGCTTGCGATTCAGTTGTGTTACTGTTGCCAAGTCGCCCAGCTTCCACATCTAACAGGTTAACATTGATAAGAAACTTACTTCAACCGCCTATATAAGTTCTGTGCTGACAAAATTAAGTTCGAGGCAAGGTGCCCTGTAGTGAGCAACTCACATGTTGATCCACGAAGCTTACATATGGGGGGGGGGGGGGGGTGGGGGAGATGAAAATCAATGCGGGGTGGGGGGTGGGGCAGAAGATTAAAGCAAAGATGTGCAGAAGAAAGTAAAGCTCGAGTGAGTAAAACGTAGTATTGGTAACAAGATGGAGAACAATACGAATAATAATATATGTTACTAGTTACGTGTCCATGTCACTTGAACTGCACCCCCCAAACCCACAACTCTACCACCAAGAAGGACACCTTCAGCAGGTGCATGACAATAGCACGACTTAGAAGTTTTCTCCACATCACTCGGCTTCGTAACTTGGAAATATCTCCTTGTCCCTTTGTTATCGCTGGGACAAATCCTAAATCCTGGAACTCTGCACCCAAAACCACGACTGGAGTGCCCATCCTTCATTAGCCTGGAGCAGATGGCAGTGAGCAGAATTCTACAACTGCTGCCGGCAACTATCGATAGACCTACAGTGTTCCATGGATCTGCATGGTACACTGCCTATCTCTCTCTCTCTCTCTCTCTCTCGCCCCCTTCCCCACCTCTGTTCCCGACTTCGACGCATGCTCCTCCGAGCCGGGCTGAGCTGCATCGCACGGTCAAGGCAATCGCAGGCTTATATGTTGTTTTATTTTTAAATGCAAACTGTCCATCACCCGATGACTGGATTCGTGTGGCTTTGCACAGCGCTGCGGAGAGTTATGCCAGCATCGAAGTCGGATAGATTGTCTTATTTCGTTATTTCCTATCTGCTGGTAGGTATTAATTCATTAAAGCAAAATTCAACGTTGTCTATGCCCTCTACAGAATTCCCAGCCTCTGCATGCAAATATGGGTTGTTTTTTTCAATGAATGAGTCCAGAGTGGGTGTAAAATAAATGTACCCGTAAATATAGACTGCCATTCAAAAGTTAGAAAATACATGTATTTCGTTTGCGAGACCCAATATGCAAAAGTAATCGAAGTATCATACGATGATAAAACTTTCAGCTGAGCAACAACTAGAATAGATTTCAGACATAGTGAGTGCGGAGTTTGGTGCGACAGTCCCTTTCGCCGGGGACTGCCATTGGAAGAAGAGACATTTACAACCAGATTGTTTCAGCTTCACTTCTCTCTCTCTCTCTCTCTCTCTCTCTCTCTCGATCTCCCTCAAGGCCATCCTAACGACAAGATCCCGAGGATGGCATGACTTGGACAACACCGACTACGACTGCTGGCCTTTGGAAAACCCGCATGAGTACAACATGATAAATTGCCAGGGTGAGTTTCCATTTTATTTCCATCACTGTCGGCAATTCAACAGAATGGTACAGCGTTAAAAGAGGCCATTCGCCCCATTGCTCACCTGTTGCCTCCTCTGTTACATCCGGCCCGTTTGCCCCCGCTTCCCTCTCCACAGAGCTCTTCAAAAGTGCCCCATTGAACCTGCTGCTGACTCTGCCTTTCATCTTGAAGGCTTCAAGGGCAATGTTTCCGGAACGGCCACTGATCGACATTTCTTTTAATTCCCTCCTCATTAAGTATGTAAGTAAGTAAGTAAGTAAGTGAGTAGGTTTATTGGCCAAGTATTCACATACAAGGAATTTACCTTGGTGCTCCGCCCACAAATAACAACATGACATTACGAATGACTCAGAAAACACTAAACATTAATAATAATAAAACATTAAAGATAAAACACCATTGATCAAGCATGTGAATCAACAAAATACCAGATCAAAGGGAGGCTGTTGAGATTTGGCTGTTGAGTAGAGCAACTACTCGTGGATAAAAACTGTTTTTATGTCTGGCTGTGGCAGCTTTGACAGTCCGGAGTCGCCTTCCAGAGGGAAGTGATTCAAAGAGTTTGTGGCCAGGGTGAGAGGGGTCAAAGATGATCTTGCCCGCTCGCTTCCTGGCTCTTGCGGTGTACAGTTCATCAATGGAGGGAAGGTTGCAGCCAATAACCTTCACTGCTGATCGGACGATTTGCTGCAGCCTCCAGTTGTCGTGCTTGGTGGCTGAGCCAAACCAGACCATGATGGAGAAGGGGAGAACAGACTCTACGATGGCTGTGTAGAATTGGACCATCATTGCCTGTGGCAGTTTGTGCTTCCTCAGCTGCCGTGGGAAGTACATCCTCTGTTGTGCTTTTTTGACTGTGGAGTCGATGGTAGCCCCCCACTTAAGGTCCTTGGAGATGATGGTTCCCAGGAACTTAAAAGACTCCACAGATGTGACTGTGGTGTTGTTGATGGTGAATGTGGTGAGGGGAGGGGGAGCTCTCCTAAAGTCTACAATCAATTCCACTGTCTCAAGAGCATTGAGCTCTAGGTTGTTGCTATGGCAGCAGGACGCCAGCTGTGACACTTCCTGTCTGTAGGCAGATTCCTCCCCATCCTGGATCAGTCCAATCAGGGTTGTGTCGTCCGCAAACTTGAGAAGCTTGACGGAGGTGTCTGTGGAGGTGCAGTCGTTGGTGTGGAGAGAGTAGATGAGAGGAGAGAGTACGCAGCCTTGTGGTGCTCCTATGCTGAGTGTTTGCAGGCTCGAGATGTGCTTTACCAGCCTCACATGCTGCTTCCTGTCTGTCAGGAATCTGGTGATCCACTGACAGATTATATTCAGATATATAAAAAAACGCCAAGACACAACTTGAGATAGGCCGAAAAATGATAATAACAGATATATCTCTAGGATATGCATAGAAGGTTATTCAGCCCATCAGGTCTCTGCTGGCTCCTGGTACAGATGTATATATATATATATATAGATATACACATGCACACATACGTACACACAAAAAGACAACAGTAGTGCAATAATAGCTGTTCCTGAACCTGGACTTTACAGTTTTCAGGCTCCTGTACTTTCCCGTTGGCAGGGGTGAAATGAGTGTGTGGCCAAGGTGGTGTGGGTCTCTGATGATCTGGCTGCCTTTTTGAGGCAACAACTCCTGTAAATCACTTCAACGGTGAGGAGGTCAGAACCAGTGATGGACTGGGCAGTGTTCACAACTTTTTGCTATCGTCTTCGCTCCTGGGCATTCAAGTTGCCGAAACAGGCCGTGATGTAACCAGTTAATATATTCACTACTGTACAACTGTAGAAGTTCAAGAGAATCCTCTCTGCCATACCAAATCCCCGTAATATTCTCAGGAAGTAGAGGCGTTGATGTGCTTTCATTATAATCGCAACAGTTTGCTGGGTCCAGGAAAGATCTTCGGAAATATGCACGCCCAGGAATTTGAAGTATTTGACTCTCTCCACCTTGATATAAACAGGATTGTGGGTCCTCATCCTTCCTCTTCCAATGTCCACAATCAGTTCATTGGTCTTATTGATATTGTGAGCCAGGTTATTGTGCTGGCACCATTTGGTCAGTCGATCGATCTCACTTCTATACTCTGACTCTGTAATTTGTCCAACAACGGTGGTGTCATTGGCAAACTTCCACGTTCCCACTGCTCCTTTCTACGTTTTTCTCTTTCCACCTCCCTGACAAGCAGATTGAAACTATTCTTCACATTAAAATCATTTTTACTTCTCCCCTGTGTATCACCCACATTTTACAACCTGTCCCTGGCAGGGGAATGTGCGCTAATAGGGAAATATTTCATCTATTTACCCTGCCTGAACCATCATGCTCTTGCACAACTCTCTCAAATCTCTCATTCCTCTCCCCTCTGGCGAAAACCGCCCCCTCCCCCAGACTAACCTTGAAGTTGAAACCCCCCATCCTTCTTTGGAATATTTCCTGCATCCTTTCCAGGATGTTCACATCCTCCCTAAAACCCCTTTAGTGGAATTAGACAGAATATCCAAGTACTGCCCTAACTGGAGTTTTATAAAGATTCAGCATCATCTCCCTGGTTTTGTAGCTCATCACCTTCCCTTTTATCATGTACTTGTACACTGTGCATGGCTCGATTGTAATCATGGACAGTCTTCCCACTGACTGATTAGAACACGACAAAAAAGCATTCCACTGTGCCTCGGGACACGTGACAATAATCTAAAACTAAACCAAAAAAAACTGTGATTCCTAAGATTTGTTTGGTTTTACTCGCCATCCACATAATGCCCCCTGCTCCTTTTAAGGCTCCTAAACCCTACACTGTTGCCTGTTGTTTGTTTACTGCAGTGCAACCTGTTGATTTATTGGGTGTTACACAGAAAGCTGGAGAAACTCAGCGGGTGCAGCAGCATCTAAGGAGCGAAGGAGATAGGCGACGTTTCGGGCCGAGACCTTTCTTCAGTCTGAAGAAGGGTCTCGACCCGAAACGTCGCCTATCTCCTTCGCTCCTTAGATCCTGCTGCACCCGCTGAGTTCCCGCTGTTTCTCCAGCTTTCCGTGTAACCCTCGATTCTCCAGCATCTGCAGTTCCTTCTTTAACACTGTTGATTTATTATTCATTGGTGCATTGATAAGTGAAAAAATCGGGGATGTTTTGAATGTGGGTCATTGCTACCTGACAAGCAGTCGATTGCAGGGAGCTTTTGCTGTCCTTCTGAATGCTCAGTATTTTAGCTTTAGTGCAATTCTTAAAATATTATTTACATGGAATGATTCTGCATTGGTGATAAATTTGGATATAAAATTGAGATTTTCAGGTCAAATTAAACAATATATTTTACAAGTAAAATATTATAATAATTAGACAGAGGAGGCAGAACATTAAATTACACCCTGGATGTTGATTCTCTTGGTGAAAGATTTATGTTATCCTTGGCATCGTTGATGCACATGAGTTAAATAATAGACTGTTTATGACATTGCGAGTCAGTGAGGCAATTACATATGTTTAGGAACTGTGCTAATTATTTAATATTCTGTACATCGAATGATTCTGATGATGAACTTTGATGCAAATTTTAGCATTTCATTTCGAGGCAAATCAAATATTTTACCGAATGTAATATTCAGATTGTAATAACAATTAGGCTGTACAACTATTCACAATAAAAACACAAAATGAATTAATTGTAATTTAAACCCCAGATCTTGTTTTTTTTGGTTAAAGGTTGGTGACTCTGATGAGTTATTCTTGGCATTGTTGATACACATGGGTTAAATAATGGTCTGTGGAGAGTATACAAAATTGAGGGACAGCAAACCAAAGACAAAGAGATGAGTGCAGATTAGTGATGGTTGTACTCACCTTCCACACCATAGGCTGCATGCCTGTTAGCCTCCATATAGATCAAGAATTCCCAACCTGGGGTAAATTTACCCCAGGGGATAAATTTCACCTACCCAGGGGTTAATTTGTTGATTCTGGATTTGTACATATTTTTTCTCATTGACTGACTGTGTTTGGTTCTGGTATACCAGTACCTGTTCATCATTAGTTCTTCATAAATAAGTGAAATAGCATTGTTACGTGCTTTTAAAGTTGCCACGGGTAAACGGGAGAAAAAAGGCTGGGCATCCCTGATATAGAACATTGAAACTACAGCACAGGAGCAGGTCCTTCGACCCACAATGGCTGTGCCAAACATGATGCCAAGATAAACTAATCTTAAATGCCTGCACATGATCCATCTCCCGCCATTCCCTGCATATTCATGCATCTATCCATAGCCACTTAATTGCAACTATCGTATCTGCCTCCACCAATACCCCTGGCAACACGTTCCAGGCACTCACTACCTTTTGTGTAAAAATAAAATGTCACACATATTTCCTTTAAACTTTGCTCCCCTCACCTTTCTGTAACAGTCTCTGGATTAAGAAGAGTCTCGACCCAAAACGTCGCCTATCTCCTTCGCTCCTTAGATGCTGCTGCACCCGCTGAGTTTCTCCAGCTTTTTGTGTAACTCTGGATTAAGCTTTGTGTCAAAATATGGGCTGGAGGGGAGAGGATTTAATGGTCATACTCTTTCTTGGCAATGTTCAAAAAAATGTTGCAGTGTAAAATCTTTTGTTTTTCATCTATTCATGGGCATTTTCTTTCTCCAGCAACTGTTGATTCTTCTTCTTGCATCTGTTTTCAAGGTGACAACTGCCTTGGTTGATAATACACTTGGCAATTCCTGTGTGTAGGTAATAATCAATGAGTTACAATCCACAGGGGGTCAGACCCACAGGTACACACAAGGTCCTGCAATCCTTTGTGTAAAACCCATGGATATCAATCCAAGGTTTGAATCCTCCTTTTGGCAGGGTTACAGGTCTCATTTGGCAATCTATTGGGTATAAACCACAGAAATTAAAAGTGGCACTTTTAATCTGCTACAGGGAATGTGAAAGGAAAAAAATGGGATGGATTGAGAAGTAGGGGTGGTGACGATGAGGGAGAGAATAAACTGGTGGAAGAAATAAAGTGAATGAGAGGAGAGAAAGCGTTGCATTCGAATGAACTCCCGGAGTATAAACCCACTCCTCCACATATGGCCAGCACAGAATGTGTTGCTTGTACTAAATTTCCTCCATTAATCTGTTCCCTTTGCGACTAGTCAGCTGGGCTGTGAACAAGCTGAGTTTGACACTAATCTAGAACAATTCAAAAAACAGATGTGGGACTGCCAAAACTGAAAATAATCTGGTGAAGTAAGAAACAAAAAGCTGGAGTAACTCAGCGGGACGTCATCCATTCCTTCTCTCCAGAGATGTTACTCCAGCTTTTTGTGTCTTTCTGCGGTATAAACCAGCCTCTGCAGTTCCAACACAATAATCTGTTGAAAATAGCCACTGTTATCTCACGATCTGCACTTTCTACTCTCAATCACTAATTTAGGATCAGAAGGAGGCGAACGAGCCTTGCTCTGCCAATAGAAAGAGCATGTCAATCTTCCAGCTCAGCACAAAGTTCCCTGCATTAACTGCATAAACTTTGAATCTCGTAATAATGTCAAGAATGAGTTTTATATTTTAGAATTCCTAAAGTTCATTGACCAGAGTTTGAAGAAATGTTTTGATATCTCCAACCAAAATGGCCTTTTCCTCATTCTGTGACCCCTGATCCTGAAGCCCACAAGCAGGGGGATCTCCCTTCCTACACCCAACCTGTCATGGCTTTGAGAACTTTGGAAGTTTTGATCAGATCTCCTCTTATTCGTCTAACCTACAAACTTCAAAACGATCGGCTGAGAATTGATTTGGGGCGTTCTGAAGGGCCTGTCCCACTTGGGCATCATTTGCGCGTCACGCAGATGGCACGCAAAGATTTTCTACATCTCAAAATCTTGGGGTGCCGCGCACGACCACACGTCACTGTCTACGTCACCACACACCATGCGCGTCACGACGCGCGCGTCATGCGTCGTGACGCATAAATTATGTAGTGTAAATGACATAGAAACATAGAAACATAGAAAATAGGTGCAGGAGTAGGCCATTCAGCCCTTTGTGCCAGCACCGCCATTCAATATGATCATGGCTGATCATCCAACTCAGTATCTTGTACCTGCCTTCTCTCCATATCCCCTGATCCCTTTAACCACAAGGGCCACATCTATCTCCCTCTTAAATATAGCCAATGAACTGGCCTCAACTACCTTCTGTGGGAGAGAATTCCACAGATTCACCACTCTCTGTGTGAAAAATGTTTTTCTCATCTCGGTCCTAAAAGACTTCCCCCTTATCCTTAAACTGTAACCCGTTGTTCTGGACTTCCCCAACACCACAAACTTGGAGATGTGGCATTTAATTCCCTCGTCCAAATCATTAATATATATTGTAAATAACTGGGGTCCCAGCACTGAGCCTTGCGGTACCCCACTAGACACTGCCTGTCATTCTGAAAAGGACCCGTTTACTCCTACTCTTTGCTTCCTGTCTGCCAGCCAGTTCTCTATCCACAATAATACTGAACCCCCAATACCGTGTGCTTTAGGTTTGCATACTAATCTCTTATGTGGGACCTTGTCGAAAGCCTTCTGAAAGTCCAAATATAACACATCCACTGGTTGTTCCTTATCCACTCTACTAGTTACATCCTCGAAAAATTCTGTAAGATTCGTCAGACATGATTTACCTTTCATAAGTCCAATGATTTCACCACTTTCCAAATGTGCTGCTATCCCATCTTTAATAACTGACTCTAGCATTTTCCCCACCACTGATGTTAGACTAACTGGTCTGTAATTCCCTGTTTTCTCTCTCCCTCCCTCTATAAAAAGTGGGGTTACATTAGCTACACTCCAATCCTCAGGAACAACTCCAGAATCTGAAGTGTTTTGTAAAATGGCGCTAATGGAAAATGACACGCTAATGGCGCCCAAGTGGGACAGGCCCTTAAGGCATAAGACTTGAGACTTAATACTTCCGAGATAACCATATAACCATATAACAATTACAGCACGGAAACAGGCCTTCTCGGCCCTTCCAGTCCATGCTGACCATTTATTTTCCCCTAGTCCCATCTACCTGCACTCAGACCATACCCCTCCATTCCCTTCCCGTCCATATACCTATCACTTTACTTCCGAGATACAGCGCAGAAACAGGCCCTTCAGCCAAACTGAGTCCACGCCGACCTCACTCTAACCTCCACACTAGAAAAAATGTACAACTTTAGCAAAGCCAATTAACTTTGTAGGTCAATGTTCGTCTTTGGAGTGTGGGAGGAAACCTGAGCACCCGGAGAAAATCCATGTGGTCACAGGGAGAACGTAAAACTCCATACAGGCAGCACCCGTTGTCAGGATCGAACCCGGCTCTCTAGTGAAGTAAGGCAGCAACTCTACCGTTGCACCACTGCACTGCCTGAATGCTGTGTTAGGCATTTTAGATCTGCAGGATGTCCGTCAGTGAATTTTGAAGTTGTTTATTTAACATGTATCAACCCTTGACATCATTAGCTAGTTCTCGTCTTTCTGCTGTAGGTCTGGAGATGGCTTGGGTACAGAGACCTTCAGAGAGGGTGCTGAGTGGTGAAGAATTCAACGTGACCTACGCGGTGACAGTGAATGATCATTTTTACCACTGGGCGGTGGAGAGTGGCATTCTCTCATACGGGTGGGTGACACATTCCTGCCGCTTCTATGTGTGTCGACATTGATTGATGTGTTTGCGAGATCCCGCAGCTCAAGTTGCGAGCCAGGCAGGAAAGAGAATGTGAATGGGCCGGTCTATCAAACCAGCTGCCTTTCATCTGTCTCCCTCTGGAGGAACAGATTCTGTCAAGCTGGTTGTGGTGAGCTAATGCAATGTCTGAGAGTCGGGGTGTACAGTGGTTCATGTATTGACTGCATGGGCTCTATGTTTGAGAGTCGGGTTGGTGGAAAAAAATCTTTGCCTTAGGACAATGGGGAGAGCTTCGCTGAGGTTGATGAACATAGAAACATAGAAAAATAGGTGCAGGAGTAGACCATTCGGCCTTTCAAGCCAGCACCGCCATTCAATATGATCATGGCTGATCATCTAAAAATCTGTACCTCGTTCCTGCTTTTTCCCCATATCCCTTGATTCCTTTAGCCCTAAGAGCTAAATCTAACTCTCTCTTGAAATCATCCAGTGAATTGGCCTCCAGTGCTTTCTGTGGCAGAGAATTACACAGATTCACAACTCTCTGGGCGAAAAGATTTTCCCTCATCTCAGTCCTAAATGGCCTACCCCTTATTCTGAAACCGTAACCCCTGGTTCTGGACTCCCACAACATTGGGAACATGTTTCCTGCATCTAACCTGTCTTATCCTTTCAGAATTTTCCATAATTCTATAAGATCCCCTCTCATCCTACTAAACTCCAGTGAATACAAACCCAGTTGACCCATTCTTTCATCATATGTTGGTCCCGCTATCCTGGAATTAACCTGGTGAACCTACGCTGCACTCCCTCAATAGCAATAATGTCCTTCCTCAAATTAAGAGACCAAAATTGCACACAATACCCCAGGTACTGTCTCACCAGGGCCCTGTACAACTGCAGTTGGACCTCCTTGCTCCTAAACTCAAATCCTCTCGCAATGAAGGCCAACATGCTATTAGTTTTCTTCACTGCCTGCTGTACCTGCATGCTTACATTCAGTGACTGATGTACAAGAACACCCAGGTCTTATTGCACCTCTCCTTTTTCTAATCTGACTGCTTTCAGATAATAATCTGCCTTCCTATTCTTGCCACCAAAGTGGATAACCTCACAATTATCCACATTATACTGCATCTTCCATGCATCTGCCCACTCACCCAATCTATCCAAGTCACCCTGCAGCCTCATAGCATCCTCCTCACAGCTTACACTGCCACCCAACTTTGTGTGATCCGCAAACTTGCAGATGTTACATTTATTTCCCTCGTCTAAATCGTTAATACATATTGTAAATAACTGGGGTCCCAGCACTGAGCCTTCCAACACCCCACTAGTCACTGCCCTCCATTCTGAAAAGGACCCGTTAATTCCAACTCATCGCTTCCTGTCTACCAACCAGTTCTCAATCCATGTCAATACTCTACCCCCAATACCATGTGCTCTAATTCTGCATACTAATCTCTTGTGTGGGAGCTTGTCAAAGGCTTTTTGAAAGTCAAGATACATCATATCCACTGGCTCTCCCTTATCCATTCTACTTGTTACATCCTCAGAAAGTTCCAGATGATTAGTCAAGCATGATTTCCCCTTCATAAATCCATGCTGTGGAGAGTGTGAGAGGAGCTGATTGTAAGTTTTAACATGGCATACACGTCTTATTCTTCTTGCATATGGCGTACACAGGCTAAAGTTGTAGAACAACTTGTTCTATTTGATCTTATTTGATTGTGCACGCCGGGTTGATTGCATTAGTCAAAACAGGGCAGACCACATGAAGGTTGCAATCTTCCACCCCGCATACACATCTATAAGTGTTTAACACTGAGTAGTGAAGAGTGTGAGGGGTGCTGATTGCATGCTTTACCATGGGATGCACGTCTGTAAGTGCTTAACACAATATTAGAAAGTGTGTGGGAAGTTGACCGTACGCTTTACCAAGATACATGCCTATGTGCTTAACACTGAACCGTTGAAACTTAGGACTTCCACATTTAGGCATTAACATGCCTTATTGGAAATGATTTGAAAATGTGGCTGTATGGGGCTAACGGAATTCAGTTGAACATCTACTTTTCCATATTGCAAGCTTTTAATCATGATTTTAAATTTAATTGTAAACATGAAATTTTGGAAAAATAACTTCCTCCCTTCTGTGATTAACTGGAGCTGTTCACTTTGCCCCACACAGAGATGCTGACGAAGCAAAGATATTTTGTGAGGAGAAGGAGTGCCCACTGAATTGGAAGGATGCAAATGAAGACAACTGCTGTGTGCATCATGCTAACATACATTCCTGCCCTCTGGCATTCATGGTTAGTGCCTAGTTTCCCACCGAGTGTGAGATTCTTTGGGTGGGGATATACTGTGTGCATGTTATTAATCCTTGCCTTGCACTGAAAAGGTGCAATGTGCCATCAGTCGATTAGTGATTAATCTGTTGGACCTCAGTAAACAAACACCATTGTATGGGGCTGATATTATTTTGCAGATAAAATGAACAGTAGATAATCCCCTATCCCGTTGTTCTGAGAGTGTAAAGGCTCGGCATCAGACTCACCAAGGCACCCACATCCTGTGCTCCCTTTAAAAATATTGGGGCCTACTATAAACACACTGGCTTCATAGAAAATGTGTTAGATTGCTATGTATAACAAATTCCGTTTACATATTCTGTTGTGTTGCAGCAAGTAAGAATTTCATTGTTCTATCTGGGACATATGACAATAATACACTCTTGACTTTTGACTCTTGATGTAACATCTTAAAAAAAGAAACTTAGAATTGTACCATTGTATATGCACAATGATATTCAATAGTCTGAAAATTCTGCCAGGCCAGCACACCTAAGTCCATTGTGCAAGAGTACCAGAGTTTTATTGTCATATTTATTCATTGACTTGGTGAGATCAGGAGAGTAGTCATTTTCCTCTTGTGGCCATTGGTGTGAATATAAACATCACTCAAAAGAACAAAGATTGGCATTTACTTAGTACCTTACACAAACTTGGGACATCCAAAAGTATTCTATCATCAATGGAATGTTTTCTCACCATTGTATGAATCATACACTATACCTATTTTTCCACGCAGCCACCGCATGTTGCTGCACTTGGACATGTTCGGATATATTACCATGGTTCTTCCGTTTAATGTGTGTGGGAGTGACTCCCTTCTCTGTGACTGCCAGCTGCACAGTTAAACATTTGTAACATTAATACAGTTAAAGGATTTGAGTATAAGAGCAGGGAGGTTCTACTGCAGTTGTACAGGGTCTTGGTGAGGCCACACCTGGAGTATTGCGTACAGTTTGGGTCTCCTAATCTGAGGAAAGACATTCTTGCCATAGGGGGAATACAGAGAAGGTTCACCAGACTGATTCCTGGGATGGCAGGACTTCCATATGAAGAAAGACTGGATAGACTCGGCTTGTACTCGCTAGAATTTAGAAGATTAAGGGGGGATCTTATAGAGACTTACAAAATTCTTAAGGTGTTGGACAGGCTAGATGCAGGAAGATTGTTCCCGATGTTGGGGAAGTCCAGAACAAGGGGTCACAGTTTAAGGATAAGGTGGAAGTCTTTTAGGACCGAGATGAGAAAATCATTTTTCACACAGCGAGTGGTGAATCTGTGGAGTTCTCTGCCACAGAAGGTAGTTGAGGTCAGTTCATTGGCTATATTTAAAAGGGAGTTAGATGTGACCCTTGTGGCTAAACGGATCAGGGAGTATGGAGAGAAGGCAGGTACAGGATACTGAGTTGGATGATCAGCCATGATCATATTGAATGGCGGTGCAGGTTCGAAGGGCCGAGTGGCCTACTCCTGCACCTATTTTCTATGTTTCTATGTAACAGGGATCACCCACGATGATGGGACCTTAATCCTGCAGCATTCACTTGTTTCCAGGTGGGCCAAGACATCAAGCCTTACAGCTGACACGCTGTCTTACCCTTGAGTTAAAGTGTGAGTACAAGGGCCATCACCTAGACAGACACTGTCAGTCATGGCTGACACCCAGAGCAGCTCTGAACAAGTACTACTGTTGACCTCACATTCCCAGTTGTTTTCCATGAAAGCTCTAGTAATCCCAAATGCCTCCTGTCACCTCCTACTTGTGCCTTCCCAGAGATATCTTTCCATTAAGTCAACTCCACTTGTGCCACAATATCTCCTTGTCCACCTTTCACAGGCGTTCCCTTCATTCCACTGTCCCTTCCTTCTGAAAGTCATTCTGACTTTTTCCAGTTCTGATGAACAGTAAACCCCGTTTCTCCCATCCCAGATGCTGTCCGAACAACTGTGTATTTCTTGCATTCCCTGCTTTTATTTCAGATTTCATTGAGGTTTTTAGTTTAGCTGTCCTACAAATCCAATTGTGAAGTTATTAACATATAACTACATATGGAGTTCTGCTTTGGGTAAGACGGCTTTAGTCTGAAGAAGGGTCCCGACTCGAAACGTCACCCATCCTTTCTCTCCAGAGATGCTGCCTTCCGATGAGTTACTCCAACACTTTGTGTCTATCTCTGCTTTGGGCAAATTTGCTGATGAACTTCCTGCATGACATTAACAATTCTGAGAATAGATAAGGTGTATGCACAGAGTCTTTTATTCGGGGCAGGGAGAATCAAAACTCAGAGGACAGAGGTTTAAGGTGAGAGGAGCAAGATTTAATGGGAACCTGAGGAGCAACTTTTTCAATCAAAAAGTGTGGTGGGTAAATTGAACGAACTGCCAGAGGAAGTAGCTGAGGCAGGTACTATAACAGCATTTAAAAGACACTCGTACTGGTACTTGGATGGGAAATATTTAGAGGGAAATGGGGCATATGCAGGCAAATGGAACTAGCTTCGATGGGGCATCTTGGTCGACATGGGCAAATTGTGTTTCCGTGCTGTGTGCCTCCAAGACTTTAAGTAGTTGATTGACTGTAAGATGCTTTAAAATGTCTGAAAGTGATGTGAGTGGTGCTTGAGAAACAAATTTTGTCTTCTTTAAATGTTTATAGTACAATTTTAGCTGTGATTTCTATGCGCCCCCATCTTCCATAACCCTGATTCACCCCCCCACCCCACAATTCCTGGTAGCCATGTCTCCAGCAGCATGTGATCCGGAATCTGAAGTTCCTTCCACTTTGGCCTCTGGCCTTTGACCCCCTGGTCCTGGCACTAAATGTTGGTAGCAGCTGATTGTTGTACACCACTTCCAAAATACGGTTCCATTGGGTAACTAAATTAAAGGGCCTTTTCCAAAAAAAAGACCAATTCGTAACAAGACATTTGGCAAAATGAGCTTACATATTTGAAATATTTCTAAGTATCCCAAAGTACTGAAACAACTTATTATTCTTTTACTATTCATTCTCTTTTCATGACTGAAGGTGAAAGAGGGCATTTGTGGTCCTTGGATCCCAGATGATGGTCAGATAGTAACACATACGGTGTCGACAGCAGGGAAAATGAGTCAAATCAACTGGACCGCCAAGGTAAGTTGTGAGTGTTAAATAGAATTAGCACTAAAGTGAAGGGAAGGATCCCTCGAACCATGAGACCTTTTGCGGGGAGTTCTCAGAATGATATCAAGGCAGTGGCCCTTCAGTTAGAGAGGGTCTGAGTTTAAACTCCATTGTAGAGGTGGGCAAGGGTAAAGGGTATGATTTAGAAGAATGTAGAGTCGTACAGCTGTACAGCAGGGAAACAGCCCTTCTGCCCAACTTGTCCATGCCAACCATATAACCATATAACCATATAACAATTACAGCACGGAAACAGGCCTTCTCGGCCCTTCCAGTCCGTGCCGACCATTTATTTTCCCCTAGTCCCATCTACCTGCACTCAGACCATACCCCTCCATTCCCTTCCCGTCCATATACCTATCCACTTTACTTTTAAATATTAAAATCGATCCTGCCTCCACCACTTCTGCTGGAAGATCATTCCACACAGCCACCACTCTCTGAGTAAAGAAGTTCCCCCTCATGTTACCCCTAAACCTCTTTCCCTTAATTCTCATGTCATGCCCTCTTGTTTGAATCTTCCCTACCCTCAATGGGAAAAGCTTATCCACGTCAACTCTGTCTATCCCTTTCATCATTTTAAAGACATCACTCAAGTCCCCCCTTAACCTTCTGCGCTCCAAAGAGTAAAGACCTAACTTGTTCAACCTTTCTCTGTAACTTAGTTGCTGGAACCCAGGCAACATTCTAGTAAATCTCCTCTGTACTCTCTCTATTTTGTTGACATCCTTCCTATAATTAGGCGACCAAAATTGTACACCATACTCCAGAATTGGTCTCACCAATGCCTTGTACAATTTTAACATTACTTCCCTACTCCTATATTCAATGCTCTGATTTATAAAGGCCAGCACACCAAAAGCTTTCTTCACCACCCTATCTACATGCCATTCCACCTTCAGGGAACTATGCACAGTTATTCCTAGATCCCTCTGTTCCACAGCATTCCTCAATTCCCTACCATTTTCCATGTACACCCTATTTTGATTTGTCCTGACAAGATGTAGCACCTCACACTTATCAGCATTAAACTGCCATCTTTCAGTCCACTCTTCCAAATGGCCCAAATCTCTCTGTAGACTTTGAAAATCTACTTCATTATCCACAGCACCACCTATCTTAGTATCATCTGCATATTTACTTATCCAATTTTCCACCCCATCATCCAGATCATTGATGTACATGACAAACAACAGTGGACCCAACACAGATCCCTGAGGCACCCCACTGGTCACTGGCTTCCAACCTGACAAACAGCCATCCACCATTACTCTCTGGCATCTCCCATTCAGCGACTGTTGAATCCATCTTGCTACTTCGCCATTAACACCGAAAGATTGAACCTTCGTAACCAACCTTCCATGGGGAACCTTGTCAAAGGCCTTACTGAAATCCATATAGACAACATCCACTGCTTTACCCTCATCAATTTCCCTAGTAACCTCTTCAAAAAATTCCAGAAGGTTTGTCAAACATGACCTTCTAGGCACAAATCCATGTTGACTGTTCTTGATCAGACCCTGTTTATCCAGATGCTTATACATATTATCTCTAAGTATCCTTTCCATTAATTTGCCCACCACTGATGTCAAACTAACAGGTCTATAATTGCTAGGTTTATTCTTTGAACCCTTTTTAAACAATGGAACAACATGCGCAGTACGCCAATCCTCCGGCACTATTCCCGTTTCTAATGACATTTGAAATATTTCTGTCATAGCCCCTGCTGTTCTACACTAACTTCCCTCAATGTCCTAGGGAATATCCTGTCAGGACCTGGAGACTTATCCACTTTTATATTTTTCAAAAGTGTCAGTACTTCCTCCTCTTTGAATCTCATAGTTTCCATAGCTACTCTACTTTTTCCCCTTACCTCACAGAGTTCAATATCCTTCTCCTTGGTGAATACCGAATAAAAGAAATTGTTCAATATCTCCCCCATCTCTTTTGGCTCTGCAGATAGCTGTCCATCCTGGCCTTCTAATGGTCCAATTTTATCCCTCGTTATCCTTTTGCTATTAATATAGCTGTAGAAACCCTTTGGATTTACAACCAAAGTGGTATATTGGGATAGTCCCATTTTCCTGCATTTGACCCCTGGCCCTCTGAACCCTCCATATCCAAATGTCCTATAGTTTAGTTTAGTTTGGAAATATAGCCTGGAAGCAAGCCCTTTGACCCACTGAGTCCACAATGACCACGAATCACCCATCCAAATTAGTTCTATATTATCCCGCTTTCTCACTGACTCCCTACACAGTAGGGTCAATTTTACCGAGGGCACTTAACCTACAAATGTGCATATGTCTTTGGGATGTTGGAGGATATCAGACTACCTGGTGGAAACCCGTTTGGTCATGGGGAGAGCGTGCAACATCTGCACAGACAGAATCCAAGGTCAGGATCGAACCCGCGTCTCTGGCGCTTTGAGGTAGCAGCTGCGCCACTGTGCTGTGCTCCCAAAAGCATGAATTTTATTTGCTTCTGTAGCTTCTTCTGGCAACTCGTTTCCAGATGCAGACTATCCTCTGAGTGAAAATGGTTCTTCTGAGGTCACTCTTAAATCTCCCCCCCGCCTCCTCTCACTTTAACCCTCTAGTTTTATAATCTTCTGCAGTGGGAAAGACTGGGAACATTCACTTTATCCATGCCCTTCATGGTCTTGTGCACCTCAATAAAGTCACTTCTCAGCTTCTTGCGCTTCAAAGAAAGAAATCCCAATCTACCCAATCTCTCCCTATAACTCACGCCCACCAGCTCAGGGAACATCCTGGTAAATCTCTTCCGCACCTTTTCCGACTCAATTACATCCTTCCTTCAGCCGGGCGACCAAGATCCAAGAACTATCCCCAGCATCCTGGATCCAAGATTTGGTCTTCGTTAGGCATTGCTAAGACTGATTATTAAATTACTGTTCACAGAAACCTGCTGCACAAATTGCAAATTAACTACTGCATTTCTTACTTTACAAGAGTGACAAGAATATAAAAAGAAGATTTGCAACTGTGAGGTGTCTGGAATAATAAATTCATGTGTCATAGGAGCAGAATTAGGCAATTCAGCCCATCAAGTCTATTGTGGCTGATCTATCTTTCCCTCTCAACCCCATTCTCCTGCCTTTTATTCATAATCTTTGACATCCTTACTAAACAAGAATCTGTCAATTTCCACCTTAAAAATATCCAATGACTTGGCCTCCACAGCCGTCTGTGGCAATACATTTCACAGATTCACCACCCTAAATTAGTTTGGGGTAGAAATGTAGTAATCCAAATGTAGTGAGACAAAACATGCACATTGGAGATTGACTGTACACTACGAGCCAATAATTTATATTATCAGCTTCTGTTGTGAGTTCTAAAGGATTGTATTTTACAAAAGAGAGTTTTGTTTAGTATTTGCTTGCTAATTTGGAAGGAATTTAGTCCCATTGGAATTAGAGAATGAGAATGCACTGATTCTGGCTCCTTGTGTCCTCTGTACACAGGTGGTCCTTTTCCATCTTGGTGTAACCTCCCTAATAGCTCACATCAAAGTGGGACGAATGCAAGCAGCATTGGAGGCAAAAACCTTGGTGCTACCCGCAAAAGGTAACTCAGAGTGAAATGGACTGTGCAATACCATCATCAGAGTTCAAATAAAGCAGGGCCCAATAAATTGGGAAAAGCATTAGAGGAATAATGTCATATTGACAGAAACATCTTCCCTGAAAATACAATGTGTCTGCAGGTGTAAGTCCACTTTAATTTGGTTTGCACCGTCCAAGATCCCACCGGCATTGCACAGACTTATGTGTGACCTTTGCAGTGAAGCTTGAGGCCCACCTGCCTTCTCAGTGGCCATACTACTGCTTTAGGTGACAGTGTTTAACCCTCGGCTAATACCAGCAGCCTAATACATGAGGCTAATACCTCGGCTAATACCATCTGATGATTCTCACGTTGGTATTTGTGGGAGCTTGCTTTGCACATATTGGCCACCACCTTGCTATTTATTAAAAAAATAACTTGCAAAAGTAACTCAAGGTGTCAGGCAGCATCCCTGGAGAGAATGGATAGACAATGCTTAGCATCAGGACCCTTCTTCAGACTCTCCATCCCCTCCATAGATGCTGCCTGACCCATTGAGTTAAACCAACACTTTGTGTTCTGCTCAAATTTCCAGCAACTGCAGGCTCTTGTGCCTCCACATTGGTATTGATATTGTTTTATTATTGTCACATGTACCAAGATATAGCAACAATCTATTTGTATAATATCCTGGCAGATCATACCAAAGATGAACACAACATACCTTGCAACTTCAAACTCCATATGACTTCCTGAATTGATGATAAATGCTGTATCTTTGTGAATATAGCTCTTCAATGTGCCCTATGAGACTAGGTTTAAAGTATAAACAAGGGAATCGCCATTTACAAATTGTTTTTCTCCAGTAAATCTATGCATAATTTTCATTCTCAGTTACTTTGATAGACATTTGATGAGCCTTGGTTGTTTCAAATAGGAATTATAAGAGAGCTGCTGAATGATCCAGTGGGAAAACAAAACTACCCTGAGGCAGAGCGTGGTGGGAAAGTAGATCTCGCTCCCAGGGATATTGGTTGAAGCAGAAAGCAGACATGCTGTAGATTTCAAGGAGGAACATTTATGAAAAGGAAAAGAAAGGTCCTGCCAGTAGGATGAGGTGAAGAAGGATGGGAGGAGGCCGTGGATCAGATGGTTTGAGTGACCTGTAATTGCTGTAAATTCTATGTAATACCTGATGCTATTGCCCAGGATTGAGCCGTGTATGAATACTTTTCTCTTTCTGTGTTGAGTCTGCGGAGATGATAACTGCGATAAAGATGAAACGTGCTCCACCTGCCCTGCAGACTGCGGTGATTGCACTGCCACCATCAAAATTGCCATAAGTTTCCCCATCTCACTGGTCTGCACTGGCCTGATCCTCACCATCGCGGTAGGTTTTACTCCAATGTTCCACACAACCTTCTACTTGTTTTCATAAAGAAAAATGTGACATTAATGAATGCTCATCTGGTATCAGGCAATGAACTGGCTGGGAAATCATTGAGCAGCTGCTTCTTCAGGCCTGGGAGTCGAATACTGGCGGGGTGTAGGGGTGGGGATTGGTTTTAGGATGAGGAGTCAGCCATAGAGGAGATTTGTTTTAATCAGTGTGCTGTGGCCCTTTGGAATGCCTTCCCTTGTAGGTGGATGTTCAGTCATTGACTGTATTCAAGGCTGAGATCAGAAGATTTTTTTGGGGGGGGAGGGACAAGGGGGGGCACCAAGGGAATGAAAGGATATGTGGACCTGGCAGAAAGGTGGGAAATAGCAGATCAGCATGTTCTAATTGAATGGCAAAGCAGGCTTAAGGGGCTGAGTGGCCCACTCCTGTTTGTATTGCTTATGTTCTCTATTTTGATTGCAGTGGGTTCAGTACCAGAAGCAGAAGATGTTGTGGGATGAAAGCTGGATCATTGACTTCAATCAAGTTAAGCAAGGTCTGTAGCACGTGACAAAGCTGGAGGAGTAGAGCTGGTGTTAATGACTGGGTGTTTTGTCACCAGTGATAGTATATGCATGAAATAGTCCATGTAATTTGCATAGAATGCAAGCTGAGTATAAAAGACATAAAAATTGACAGAGATTGTGTGCAGCTTGAGGTGACTGTTGACTGGTTGCAATGCAACCTTGCAATGATGTTCCAGAAAAAAGGCTGGTCTTGATTTACAGGAACTAAATGTGCAAGCATGTGGGCTTCCTGTTGAAAGCACAGGGATGAGCATGACTGCCGATTATTCAGCGCTGTCGATAACGGCAAAGTCTTTAGACTTTGGAGATACAGTGTGGAATCAGGCCCTTCGACTCACCTAGTCCACGATGACCAGTGATCACCACTCGCCCTGCCCCACACACTCGGGACAATTTACAATTTACAGATCCCAATTAATCTACAAAGCTGTACATCTTTGGCGTGTGGGAGCACCCAGAAAAACCCCATGCGCTCGCAGGAGAATGTACAAACTCCGTGGTCAAGATCGAACCGGGTCTCTGGTGCTGTAAGGCAGTTATTCTACCACTACATCACTGTGCCACCCCAGTCATCCCCTTATATCTCTTCATTACAAGTCCAGTTCAGATGGATCCTGAGTCTCCGCCTGTGAAGTCATCAATCAAGCATGCATTGTGCACATTCCCAACATAATGTCTGCAATAGAGTTTCTAAACCAAAACTGCCAGTTGCAGTTAATGTCAACATTTTAGATTGATTCTCAGAGAATGGGCATCTCTGGGAGGGCTGGGCAAAGATGAATAGGTATGTATGTTAATTGGCTTCTGTAAATTGCCCAAAGTGTGCAGAACATAGAACCAGTTTACTGGTGACCGATGAGTGGTGTGGACTCGATGGGCTGCAGCACCTGTTTCCATGCTGTATCTCGAAGCTCTAAGTTCTAATAAGTCAGCTCTTCATTATATCTCCATTATGCTGTCGTAACTTTCTTAACTTCAGTTAACGGTTTCAATCAGGTTCATCTGTAGGTACTTGCTGTGATTTATTTTGTAGGCCATGCCATGCTAGGCAGTGCCATTAGCATTCCTAATGGAGCGAGTGATTCCAACACCAGCTGCATCACCACTGCCAGCTCATGCACAGGAGCTCTCAATGCATCAAGGAGACAGCACTTCACCCAGACAGGCATTTTGTAAGTGAAGCACAACTAGGAATTTATCCATGACAGTAAAGGTAGCCATTAATGTCTTTGGTTTCCATTGTGACTCTTCATCTACTGACCAGTTGTTTTTGCCTCTCGTTTTATTTCAAGAAAATAGTAGGTGTTGTCTGTATTTGGAGTGCTGAAAGTTAGAGATGCCATCTTCAAGGTGAGATTTTAAACTAAAGCCCCACCTCTCCTCTGACTAATGTTAAAGGTCACTTGGCACAGTTTTAAGAGGTTGCCCACCGGCCAAACATTGGCAGTGCAGATATGTTGCTTATTAACATGCTGGTGTTTGCAAATAGGCTGCTGTATCTCCCATCTTATAACAGCTCAACAAGTGGCTTTAAGGTATTCCAGGAATTCTGGGATTATAAAGGAAAATATAATTGCAAGTTGAATTTTCTTATATTTCAAGTAGTTTTACAGCATCAATGCTGTTAGTTAACTCATTGTTATCCCTCTGACTGATCCTGTTTCAATTAGTTAAAAGGGAAATAACAGAAACAGGCTATTCAGCCCATCTGGTTTGTACAGGTGTCCATGACGTAAATTCTTTCCACTCAACTTCATTTTGCCCTCTCAGCAGATTTATCCCTCACCTCACTGACCCTGAGGTACCTGGTTTAATTACGGCCACATAGGTGAGTCCATCTCCCCAGTTAATGCCTGGTACCAGTGATCAGTGTTTTCCAGGTCTAACTGCCACATAGCGTCATCTCGGGGCTACTGAGGAGCAACCACCTCTTGTGTTTGTGGGGACAAGCTGCTGAATGGCCAAAATCATAAGGATTGTCACCTAATAATGAAAACCAAACATGCAGAAATGCTCAGGAGATCAGGCCGCAGATATGAAGGGAGACAAATACGCATCCACACACACACATACATACTGTATGCATAAGCATGCACACATGCACAGATACATGGCCCGAAGAAGGGTCTCGACCTGAAACGTCGCCTATATCCTTCGCTCCTTAGATGCTGCTGCACCCGCTGAGTTTCTCCAGCCTTTTGTGTACCCTGCACAGATACATGCATGGGTGCACAGACACACTTACTTGCACACAATTATTGTTGAAGGGAGGCACATACGCATGCACACACATGCATGTGCACAAGCATGCATACATGCACGGATACATGCATGTATGCATAGACAGTGACACATGCACACAATTATTGTTTCAGGCCAATTACCTCTCATCAGAATTGATAAATGATTAATGATATTGGTTTTAACAGATAGAGAGGGAGAGAAAAGAGAACAGGGAGGAAATAAGTTATTTGCTAAGATAGTGAGATTAGTTGACAGAACCAATTGATTAAAAGATGGATGGAAGGCGAAAGGGCTGATAGTGGACAAGTAAAGCAACAAAGGATGGATCTGAAGAGATGGAAATGGCAGAACAAGAATCACCATGGTCGGGACAGTGTGAACAAAACAATTGGGAACATTGTTTGATCTGAAATTGTTGTATACCTCATCTGGGGGGGCTGCATAGACTCGTAAGAGAACTGTGTCGGAGTGAGGTGAGAGTGGACAACCTGTGGGACATCACGTAATCCACACGGAGACACGACCACTATACCTTGCCATGGTGTTCATTTGGAGAGAATGAGTGCACTCACAGGAGCAGTTCTTCACCGAGACAAGTTTAGAGAGGTGTGGGCGGTGCTGCTGGACCTGGACTGCATGAGGCTCAGTTCAGGGGAGACCAGGCAGACCCTAGGATCAAGTTATGTAATTTATCCCTGCACCAGGTTAATTTTAACTTTTCACTGTTTCAATATTCATTCACTGGTGGGCGATGCATTCATCATTTCTCTTAGACTAATTAATAAGCCTTAGTCTAAATATATTGGAAGGAAATGTAGATGCTGGTTTAAACTGAAGATAGACACAAAAAGCTGGAGTAACTCAGTGGGTCAGACAGTATCTCTGGACAAAATAAATAGGTGATGTTTCGGGTCGAGCCCCTTCTTCAGACTGAGCATCAGGGCAAAGGGAAACGAGAGATATAAACAGTGCTATAGAGAAACAGAATAAATGAATGAAAGATATGCAAAAAAAGTAACGATGCTAAAGGAAATGGGCCATTGTTAGCTGTGGACTAGGTGAAAACAGGTTGCAGACAATGAGACTCAACAAGACAACTTTGCAGCTAGTACAACTTGGGTGGGGGAGGGATGGAGAGAGAGGGGATGTAAGGGTTACTTGAAGTTAGAGACATCAATATTCATACTGCTGGGGTGTGAGCTGCCCAAGGGAAATATGAGGTGCTGTTCCTTTAATTTGCATTTGGCCTCACTCTGACAATGGAGGAGGCCCAGGACAGAAAGGTCAGTGTGGGAATGGGAAGGGGAATTAAAGTGTCTGGCAACCGGGAGATCAGTAGGTTCAGGTACCTGTGGAGGGAGTGGTTTGGTTGAGAAGGGCTGAGTTAACCCAGGACTGACAGCCTTAGTCTAATGTTTAGCTGAAGCAGGAGATGGCCAATAAATACTAGCATTGTCGAAGACACCCACGTGGAATAAATCAGTGAAATATCACTTATTCCCCACCCCTTCTTACTCTGAATTTGCAAATGCTTTGCCTTTCATCTGAAGTCTGTGACAGGCCTCACTGTCGACCCATTGATATGTGCCAATGACCTCACAAACTTAACAGTAACCTTCCATGAAGCGGCAATCCATCACCGTTACTCTTTCTGTCTTTACAGTGATGGACGAACCGTTGCCATCAAGAAGATAAAGAAGAGAACTTTCACCCTTTCAAAGTCCATTCGCAAAGAGGTGAAACATATCCGGTGGGTTGCAAACAATGCATTTCTGTTTCAATTGACAGGGTTTGGTCACCTGGTCAAATCCACACATTAGGGTGCTTTTGTGTAGTCTACATGTCCCTGTCTATGCACTCACCAACCTACATTGGGTGCCATTTAATCCCAAATTCATTTACCCCACCATCAGCTGCTGTGCCTTTAGCTAGTCACCCTGAGCCTCTGGAATTCCCAGTCATTCCCAGTCATTCCTCTAAAAAAGGCACAAATGCTGGAGTAACCCAGCATTCCATGTTCCATTTTCCAGAACATGGAACACGCCTGCCTCATGTTCTCAGGCAGCAAACCTAGAGAACATGTATAGGTAATGTTATGGGACGTAGTCATACAGCCGGAAACAGGCCATTCATCCCAACTTGCTGACCAATCAGTTTCATCTACACGAGTCCCACCTGCCTGCGCTTAGCCCATATCCTTCTAAACCTATCTTATCCTTATCTTTCTAAACATATTCAATCTATGTACCAGTCCAAATGTTTTTTAAATGTTATGATGGTACCTGCCTCAACTACCTCCTACGCCAGCTCATTACACATACCTACCACCTAGTGTGTAAAAAAAAAAATGTCCTTCAGTTTCTTATAAAATCTATTCCCCCCACACCTTAAGCCCCTATGTCTCCGCAGTTCCCCTACTCTGGGTAAAATACTTTGTGCTTTTACTCTTTCTATTCTCCTCATGATATTATACTCTATAAGATCCTCCTGTGCTCCAAAGAATAAAATCCTAGCCTGGTCAAACTCTCCCTATAGCTCTGGCTCTCGAGTCCTGGCAACATCCTCATACGTAACTCTTCTCTGCATCCTTTCCAACTTAACATCTTTCCTATAACAGGGTGACCGAAACTGAGCCCACTACTCTAAATGTGGCCCCGCCAATGTCTTGTACAGGATAAAGGAAGCCCCCAACTTGAAACGTTACCGATCCATGTTCTCCAGGGATGCTGCTTGAGTTGAGTTACTCCAGCACTTTGCGTCCTTTTTTTTGGTACTACATCTCCATACCTCGTTTTACTTCTTTAAGACTCCTTGGCTCCTTCCTGGTTGACCAAGGTTTTGGTCAGCGGACCAAATATTTCCACATTTGCTTTGGTGGATAGTGTTTGATGACACACATCTTCTCGGCTTTGAGATTCTTCTCCAAATGAAAGGTGCCTTGTAACTGGAAGCAGCAACAGTTTTTGCAGATGCTCTTGCTATTCTGCTATGCTGCTGGTGTTGAAAGAAGGCCACTTTGCCCCCTTATTCTGAGGTGTTTGGAAGAGCCCAGGGCAGTGGTAGAAAGACCCTTGATGGATTTGAGTCTGCAAGAGCTTCAACAGATCAATGGTTGGTATTCCATTAGGGGTTAAAGACAAGGTTTTTAATGCTTCATGGGCATTCAAAAACAAGCTCCAACTGAAGCAAATGGAAGTTAGAGATTGGGATATCTTCCTTGAACATCATTATAACTGTGATGGTGGCTTCTTATTCACTCCAACAGCAGAGAATCCCAGTATCTAAGAAAATTGATGCAGTAGACATATTTATATGAATTTTAGTAATGGGTTGACAAATTAGGCTAATCTATGTACTTAAAGCACGTCATGTTGTCAAACTGCGTACAAAACAAGCTTTGTGCTAGGAAGCATAGGGTAGTGGTGGATGATGTTTCTCAGACTAGAAGCATGAAACAAGTGGTGTACCGCCACGATAGGTGCCAGGACCTTTGTTATTCAGAATATACATAAATGACCTGGAAGAGATGTCAAGGATATGATTAGAACATTTGCAGATGACATGATAACTGATAGAATTGTAGACAGCAAAGAAGATTGTCTAAGGATGCACTGGTATCCTTATAGTTACTGATAGAAATCAGCTGGAATGTTGAGCAGAGCAGTGGCAGATGGAAGTTAATCTAGACAAGTGTGAGGTAATACATTTTGGTAGGACATGTAGAGTAAATGGCAGGGATATACAGGGAGAAATTGGGGTGCAATTCCATAGCTCCACGGAAGTGGTGGGACATGAATAGAGAGACTGCAGAAGAAATTCACTAGTGTCGCCCGGAATGGTGGAGAGATTAGTCTAGGTTTATTCTCACTGGAACTTAGGAAGCTGAAGAGTGACTTTATTGAGGTTTATAAAATTATGAGGATAGTCAGAGTGTTTCATGCAAGGCAAAGAGTCTGGAGCTAGAGGGCACAGGTTTAAGCTGAGAGAGGAGGAATTTAAAGGAGATTTTTTTTTAATTTCAAAAGAGGGTGGTGAATATCTGGAACAAGCTACAAGATGGAGTTGGAGGAAATTACAATTACATCATTCGAAAGGCGTTTGGACAGGTACGGATGGGAAAGGCCGAGAGGTATATGGTCGTAATTAGGGCAAATGGAATCAGCTTAGATAGGCATCACTGTTAGACAACAGATAATAGGTGCAGGAAGTAGGCCATTCAGCCCTTTGAGCCAGCACCACCATTCATTGTGATCATGGCTGATCATCCACAATCAGTACCCCGTTCCTGCCTTCTCCCCATATCCCTTGACTCCACTATCTTTAAGAGCTTTACATTTCTATGATTCTATGAACATCCTGCAAATGACACAAATATTGGAGGTCTTAGGCTGAATGTAGTTATCTTGCAAGTTAATATATTGTGCATGGCATGGTATTATACTCGCTTTGTTGGAAAAATGTCTACTCACAACCTCCGGTGTGAGTAACATTTTGATAAAACTCATTTCTAGAAATCCAGGTGCAATTAACGTCTTTCAATTAATCAATCAAACCACTTACATATCTGTTCATCTAAAAGCTACAGTGCATTTGGATCAAATGTCTAATGCTGAGACTTGAGCATTGATCTGCACTGTGCTGAGGGAGTGCTTCATGTCCTTTGGGTGAGATGTTGGGCCATCTGTGTTCTCAAGTGGACCACTGATCCAAAGAGGAACAGAGAAGGTTCTCCACAAGTCCTGTTCAATATGTACCCCTCAATCAACAACTAGAAACAAATGTGTAGGAAGGAACTGCAGATGTTGCTTTAAACCGAAGATAGACACAAAATGCTGGAGTAGTTCAGTGGGACAGGCTGCATCTCTGGAACAAGTGATCTGGCCAAATTCACTTTGCTGTTTGTGAGATCATGTGAGCATGTTTACTGCTGTGTGTGTATATCAGTAAACATGCTTCCTACTTTACAGCAGTGATCATCAGTCTTCAAACGATGCTTCGTTCTCTATAAGGCATATTGCCAAGTCCTGAGGTGGTGAAAGGTGCTATTGAAATGCATTGTTTTCCTTTCCTACATATGTCTTTTGGTATTAGGAAGTGAAAGAAGCTTTAAGGGCCTCCGCATGTGACTCCATGTGGTGAGCGCGACCTAACATGGTCGCTTGAGCCATCCGGCCTCGCGGGGCCGGTCCCACTTCGATCGCCGGACCCGTGTGGAGTTGTGCGGAGCTGGTCCCGACATCGCGCGGGGCTCAGAAAAACTGACTGTGTTCAAAAATTCCACGCGGCAACGGCTTGTCGCCCGCGACCGCCTCAGCACCGTACGCACCGCCTCACGTCGTGCCTCCGTGACCCTCTCTCTGTGCCTCCGTGACCCTCTCTCTGTGCCTCCGTGACCCTCTCTCTGTGCCTCCGTGACCCACTCTCTGTGCCTCCGTGACCCACTCTCTGTGCCTCCGTGACCCTCTCTCTGTGCCTCCGTGACCCTCTCTCTGTGCCTCCGTGACCCTCTCTATGTGCCTCCGTGACCCTCTCTCTGTGCCTCCGTGACCCTCTCTCTGTGCCTCCGTGACCCTCTCTCTGTGCCTCCATGACCCTCTCTCTGTGCCTCCGTGACCCTCTCTCTGTGCCTCTGTGACTCTCTCTCTGTGCCTCCGTGACCCTCTCTCTGTGCCTCCGTGCCCTTCTCTATATGTGTGCCTACATGACCCTCTCTCTGTGCCTCTGTGACCCTCTCTATATGTGATTCCCTGACCCTCTCTGTGTGCCTCCGTGACCCTCTCTCTGTGCTTCCGTGACCTTCTCTCTGTGCTTCCGTGACCCTCTCTCTGTGCCTCCATGACCCTCTCTCTGTGCCTCCGTGACCCTCTCTCTGTGCCTCCGTGACCCTCTCTCTCTGTGCCTCCGTGACCCTCTCTCTGTGCCTCCGTGACCCTCTCTCTGTGCTTCCGTGTCCCTCTCTGTGTGCCTCCGTGACCCTCTCTCTGTGCCTCCGTGACCCTCTCTATATGTGATTCCGTGACCCTCTCTCTGTGCCTCTGTGACCCTCTCTATATGTGATTCCGTGACCCTCTCTCTGTGCCTCCGTGACCCTTTCTCTGTGCCTCCGTGACCCTTTCTCTGTGCCTCCGTGACCCTCTCTGTGTGCCTCCGCGTCTCTCTCTCTGTGTCCCTCTCTGTCCTTGCGAACTTACCGCGGACTTTGCTCCAACTTCCCTCCAACTTCGCGTCGCGTCACTCACCCGACCTCCGCGCGGCCCCCGCTGCCGGTTTGGTCGCGCTCGCCGCATGCAGGCGCATGATGGTGGGACCGGCCCTTTACACTGTGCATGTGTTTGGATTTGACAGGGAACTTGATCATCCAAACCTCTGCAAGTTTATAGGTGGCTGCACTGAACTTCCAAACGTGGCAATAATAACGGAATACTGCCCGAAAGGCAGCTTGAACGATGTGTTGCTCAATGAGGACATCCCATTGAATTGGGGCTTCAGGTACGGATCGAACACATTTCTGATCTCTGATCATTTCTCCCCATTTCCCTTCTCCTTGCGTCTTTAAGTTAATGTGTTTGATCAGCCTGCAGTGTCTATTCTGAGTGACAGATGTGGACCATGACAGTTTGAATTCTGCATTTATCATAACTAAGCCCATTTCTGTCTAAACCCAGTGTCCACACTCCCTCACGCACACCAGTGTCACGCACACTCACACATACACCAGTCTCACACGTGCGCGCATACACACACACCGGTGTCCATACTCTCTCTTTCACACACACCAGTGTTTCACACACACCTACACACCCCGGACTCTTTCTCCCTTTTTCCCTCTCTCTCACCCCTCCCCTCACTTCTCATTCACATGAACACACACAAACACATGCACACACATGGACACATTGAGCCATGCACACAAGACACACTCACTCACTCTCACTCACACCAATCACAACTCGAATGCAGGACTGAGGGAGGGCCAAATTATTGGAAATGCTTCCACAGGAATTTACAACCAGGCGGTTTCGGTAATCTTTTTTCTGCAGTAAAATTTCAGTGTATTATGCTTTGCCTTGTATATTTAATGCTTTTGCCTCTTGTGTGCTGCCCTGCTTCCAAATAACATTTGGAGGCAGGGCAGCACATAATGTCGTGAGTATGTAATGCTTCCATTGCTTCCAACTGAGAGTGAATTTCAAAGCAAGAGTACTTCAGGTGAGATATTAATCAGAGTCTGTGAATGATCCCAGAGAAGAAAAGAACATGGAGTTATCTCTGCGGTCCGAGCCAATGTTTATCCTTCAGCAACTATATTTTACATAAGTTATCCAGTATTCAACACAACGCTGTTTGTGGAAGGGGGGTTACACAAAAAGCTGGAGAAACTCAGCGGGTGCAGCAGCATCTAAGGAGCGAAGGAGATAGGCGACGTTTCGGGTCGAGACCCTTCTTCAGAAACTTGCTGGCATAAACCTGCAGCTATTGCCTTAATTTCAAATGTGACTACATTTCAAGAAATGCTTTATTGATGTGCTTCACGGTACGGTCAAAAATGAGAAGGTTCACTGGTAATTGCAGAATGTAGTCCCAACATCTGCATGTTGCTTTGTGCAACAATAAAGTTTATGCAAAATTAGCCTTACACAACAAAAGCTGCCCTGGTGCATACTTTGTAAAACAAGCACAGTGATATGTTCATGAAGCACAGTGATATGTTCATGAAGACATTGGACTGAATCCGAAGAGTCTTCTCATTCCTTCAGGCAGTGTGGCATTTATTGCCCATGCTAACGGCCCCTGCACTGCTGTCCTTCCAGGCCATTTTGGAGACTGGAGGTATGTACTGGCTCGGTGGGAACTGGACAAAACATACACGTCCCTAAAGGACAGTGAATGAGATGGGGCTTGCAGCAGGCCAGAGGTTTTCCAATCACCTTTACTGCTACTAATTTCTTATTGCACATTTTTTGAATGAACTGTGTTTTCATTCCTCCACTGCTTTGATGGGTTTTGATGGGTCTCTAGATTATTAATCCAGGCTGTTGGATAACTACTCCTTAACCCTACCACCAGCAGGATAATGAAACAGCTTGGAGAATTGATAGAATTGTGTTAGTAACCTTTCTCAGTTTCTGAACAAATGTTGGGTAACAGAGTGTGTTTTTGCCCCAGATTCTCTTTTGCGACTGACATTGCCAGAGGTATGGCCTATCTTCATCAACGTAGGATTTACCACGGCCGGCTAAAGTCCACGAACGCAGTGATCGATGATCGGTGGGTTTGCAAACTTGCAGGTAAGCATTGGCCATACATTGAGTGAGAAAATAGATGGACAATGGGCCACCAAGCACATGTCAGCCCTGAATCTGCTTTCATGGAGTTACACAGGACAGAAAAAGCCCACTCCACATATCACAGCAGGGTCTACACTTTGAAAGACCCATTGATTTGGTCCAATTCCACAACTCTTTTCCATTGGCACTGTAAATATTATTTTTTCATTGGTAGGTCCGGTCCACATCCCCCAAAAATGTAATATTGAATCAGCTTTATTGCATTTTCAGGCAGCACGTCCCAGATTTTTTTTCATGTTGCAGCTTTATAAAACCTGTTAGGCCGTGATTGGGGAAATGTGTGCAGTTCTGGTTGCCCGATTGCATGATCGGTGTGGCGGCTTTGGAGAAGGTGGAGAAGAAGTTTACCAGAATGCCACCTGGATTGGAGGGTGTTAGTGTTAAGGAGAGATTGGACAACTTGGATTGTTTTCTCGAGAGCATCTTGATAGCATAGCAGTCTATCAAATTTTGAGAGGCATAGATTGGGTAGACAGTCAGAACTTTTCTCCCTTTGTGGAAATGTCAAAGATTAGAGGGCATAGTTTGAATGTCAGAGGGGAACATTTAAAGGGGTTGTGTGGGCAAGCTGTTTATACACAGCAATGGATGCCTGGAATGCATTGCCCAGGGTGTAGTTGGAAGCAGAGAGGGTAGTGGCATTTTGGGGGCTTTTAGATAGGCACATGGATATGCAGGGAATGGAATGATATGGATCACACCTAGGCAGCGGAGATTAGTTGAACTTGGTATCATCTTCGACACAGACATTGTGGGCCAAAGGGCTTATTCCTGTGCTATACCATTCTATGTTCTATCACCACAATTCCTATTTAAAGAAAACTTTTCATATGTTATCCTTTAGATCTGTGTCATTTGATGGTGTTTCCTGTTTTTTCCACCAGACTTCTGCTTGCCAATTTACAGGAAAGAGGACATTTTTGATCCCCCTACCACCTACTGTCAGCGGCTGAATCAAGTATACTTACCCCCTGAGGCCCAGATGGCATCAAACTTTGACCCCACTCCCGCTGCAGACGTATACAGGTAAACAGCAGAATATTTCAGTGGACGTCAAGTAATGTCTCAGTGACTGGCACTCCTTTGCATTAGAAGGTTCAAGTCCTGCCCGAACTTTAATTAATTTTATTTTTTTAGTTGTATAATGCCAAGCTGACTCCAATGCCATCATTTTGATCATCATCCCATAATATAGAGAAATCCGCCCGGATACTGCGTGTACATGCTGTAGGTGGAAGCAATGGCCTTCAAATGAGACAGTTTTAGTCAGTTAGCTCCCAAGACTCCATACAAAGAAAAGATGATGACTTCTTGAGTATAATGGCCAAATTACTGAAGGTTTTGTTGCTCAGGTGGTCTTACCCTTGTAAGACGTCAGATGGGCGTAGACAACATATGCTTCATACCAGCAGGCAACAACCTTTCTCCTTCTGCTTGATGGTCTGTTGGTCAATGATGAGAGTGATGAAGTCTAACTGTGGAGAGGACAGGACAATTAGTATGAGGCAATTTTCTCTCTAATTTTTACTTCTCCTAACACCGTGTCCGGAAGTTGTTCCTGTTTCCAGGCCCCTGTGTGTGAGTCTGATGTGTGAGTCTGATGGAGACTGCAGTCCCAGTAATTGACCTTCAGTGCCCAGTTTGTGCACTGGGAGAAGGGAAGTTTGGACCCTGCCTGAGCTGGGACAGATCATTACCACTTGGAGGTGCTTCGGACTATACCAAAAGTACCAAAGATTGTGATAGAATACAAAAGGAGTGTCAACTTAATAGTCCAGAATTAAAGCTTAGCAACAGTGTTTAAGATCACTGATCATTATTGTTAAAGGAATATATATTTTTTTATTTTTACAGCTACGCTATCATTCTACTGCAAATTGCAACCAGAAGTGACCCTGTGCCGGTAAGTATATTTTAAAAAAATCAGGCAGACTGCAAAGGTACTCTCCAATCAGAATCGTGCAATGACCTGTTTGATACTCATAAATCTGCAAGCAGCATAGGACCAGAGGAGGCCAGCCAACCATGGCTGAACTGATCTACAGAATAAGGAAGTGTACAACACAGGAACAGGTCTTTCAGCCCACAATGATATGATTCTTTTTATATCATCGTGGGCTGATTTTTCCACCTTGGTTCCATGACGCTCAACGTATTAACTGAACTAACATCTGCGTTTTTACATTTACATCTGTTGTCTCCTGGCTTCAGCTGCTAGTTGAGTTTGGTAATGTGATGGAGGGGGTGGGAGAGAGGTGAGTTCCACATTACCGCTTCCACATCTGTGAGGAATTGCTCCCGTTCGCTATATTATGACTGAGAGCCCTTTTTTAAGTGAGAATTTGATGGATTTTTTTATGTGAGATTTTGCTGTATTGTTTTGAACATCCCAGAAGAGGAAATTTCTACCTACCTGGTCAGGTCTTTTAATCACCTCCCTTAATCTCAATACCTGATGGATACAACACTGGTCTGTCCATCTCTTCTCATTACTTAAACCCTTCAGCTCCAATATCATCTGTGTATAAGTAGTCGTTGATAACTTGAACAAATCTATTCCAAAACATTCTTTGGAGAAGGATAAATGCAGATAAATTTGACCATGGTGTTATTTTCTAAGCTATCCGCTTAGCTATTTGCTAAATTTGTCCCTTCACATGAGTTGATAGATCAGCACTAGTGAAGCTGAACACATAATTCATGAACTAAAGCATGGCTACTGGAAGAATGGTCACTGAAGCATCTGTTGTCAGAAAACAAGAGAAGATGTTATTCTTTGGTTTAAGTAAGATGGAGGTAATTACCCTCTGGGGATATTTCATTTAAAGGGCAGAAAATCCAGCAAATCTGCACATAAAAATAGAAATAAGAGTAGACCATCCGGCCCTTTGAGCCTGTGTCACCATACAATGACCATTGCTGTTCCTCTAACTCATCACTAGATTCCTGCCTGATCTCATATCCCGTAATTCCCTCAGTATCAAAAGTCCATTAGTTTCATCCCTGAACATATCCAATGACAAAACATCTACAACCAGGAAATGAATTTGCGCCCTTCTGAGTCAGGAAATTACTCTGTATATCAAACTTAAAGAACCCACCTCCAATCATGTGGCCTAGAGCTATGAACGTCCGAAAGATGACGGACCACACCTCTCATCTTGAGACCCACACCTGCTTCAAATTTCCCACCATTGTATTATTACCTTCCAGTAAATTTGTAATCCCTCAGGGTTCCCCTTGGGATTTTTTCTTTTGCAGTTATTGATAACTCAGGGCATTTTTGGCTTCATTCCTTTGCATAATACACTTTCACTCTTTGTTGGTTCACCCCGTGCTCTTAAACACCAGACGCCTCAGTAGAACCGACTGCTTCTCCACGTACCAACAGTGGAGCAATGGCCGACTCTGGCTCCTATTTTTTATGTGAGAATTTTATCTGGATTTTCTGCCTGTTAATTGAGGCATCTCCCAAGAGGGTAATTACCTCCACCTCGCTTAGCCAACCAAGAAAATCTTGAAGAAACAGGCAAGTCTGATGAAGGGTCCCAACCCATAACATCAATCTGAAGAGGGGTCCCGACTCAAAATGTCACCTACAATGTTCTCCAGAGATGCTGCCTGACCCGTTGAGTTACTCCAGTGCTTTGTGTATTTTTTTTTGTAAACCAGCATCTGCATTTCTTGTTTCTTGGGAAATCTTCTCTTTTGATTTCTGGCAACTGATGTCCAGTCACCATTTTTGAGGTAACCATGATTTCATTCATGAGTTAAGTGTTCAACTTTACTTGTGCTAATCTGTCATATCATAAGGAGGGTCAAGTCTAATGCATAATGTAGTTTAATGCAGAGCTAGCTGTATTTTTTAAGAAGGCTCCATTGCTTCAACCTCTGCAGTAATCGGTGGTAGCCAGTGCCATCTTCTTCGCTGCCATGTGCTGGGACAGCAGGGCAAAGGCCGCGGAAGCCAATAGAATGAACAAACTCATCAGGAAGGCGGGCTCCGTCCTGGGGGCGGAATTGGATTCAAAGGAGGTGGTCTTGGAGGTGAGGATGCTCCTCAAACTGCGGAGCATCCTGGACAATACAGCTCACCCCCTCCATGACACACTGGTCAACCTGAGGAGCACCTTCAGCAACAAGACAGAATGCCACAGGAGATCCTTCATCCCTGTGGCTATCAAACTGTACAACTTCTCCCCCTTCTGTCATGGAGTGGACTGACACCCCACCCCCCAACTTCCCCAAATCTTTGCACATCCCCAATCATTTCCACTCGTCACTTTAATTTCATGTTTCATGTATTTTGTTTTTTTATGTTTTTATGACTGATTAATTTCCCTCCTGGGATACATCAATTTCCATCATAGCGTATCGTACAATGCAGACTGGCCTCCTCACTGCCCACAGTTCATCAGAATAGACACTGGATGTTGGGCTTATCGCAGTACTTCCCTGCAGGCTTTGTTATTTTTATCTTGCCATGGTGGTTGTCCCTGGATCTATCTATCCTTTTGTCTTCATATCCCTGGTCTATTTTTTTTTAAATTATGTCGTTAAACTGGAAAGAATACAGAGAAGATTTCTGTGGAGAGAAGGTTATGCAACTTTGAGGGGAGGTGAGTGGCTATTCATCTCAACCTCTTCATCAGTAGTTTGAGAATCAGGGAGTTAAGCCGATTTCAAAGTAGACACCAAGGACACTCTGATGTTTTTTAAACAAAATGATTGTGTTTAAATTAATATCCAATTTGTGTCCTTGAATTATACTCCAGAGAGAAGATGGAAATTTGGCTGAATTTGGGAGGTGTCCACCTTTGCCAGAATTAATAAGTGGAAAATCAGAAAATGCTTGTCCTTGTCCCTCTGAATATGTCATGGTAAGTGAGCCAGTACATCAGGAAAAGTCACGTTTGCAGCATATCTGGGAATTAGTAAATGGCCTTGCAGGTAAAGTGATGTTTTGGTTACAAAGATAATATCTGTTTCTTGCTCCGCAGCTGATTAGAAAATGCCGAGCACAGACTCCAACTCACCGACCCTCCTTTGAACAAGTCAATAAGTACCTGCACAAGATAAATCCCAACAAAGTCAGCCCTGTGGACATGATGATGACTCTGGTATGAATGGAAATAATTGCAAATGCCATTATTCTTTATAACGGGAGCTGCAAAACTCCAAAGATATATATTTGCTTGTATTTTAATTTATATTATATCAACAGATCATTCCATCCAGCTGCTCTGTGCTGGTCTTTAAACTCCATACGGGCCAATTCACACCCCTCCTCATCTCATCCTCTCAATTTATCCTTCTATTTCGGTCTCCATTCTCCAGTGAAACCCTTGTCCATTCCTCTGTTACCGATAACTCAGCTGTTCAGACCCTCTCCTTGCTGCTCTCCCTCATTCTACTCTCAATAAATTTCAGGTCATTCAAAACTCTATTGCCCATCTCACACCAGTCCCCATTTATTAAATACCCTGTGTTCGCTGATGTAGGTTGGCTCCCAGCTTGACTCCATCTGAATTCTAACTTTCTCATTTGTTTTCAAATGCCTGTAAACTTTACAATATTCTGGCATCACTGAGCTTTTCTGCTCCAGGCTTCATGCTCCTCTGGATTGAATTGTTCCATCATTGGCAGCTGTGCCTTCAGCTACTAGGGGCAGAAGTACCATAATTTCCTCTCTAAACCTCTCCACCACTCTCCTACATTAAGCTGTTCCAGAGAATCCTTATTTACCAAGTATAGCAGAGGAACATGGCCTTTGGGCCACAATGGCCACACCGACCATAATGACAGTCCAGCTAATCCCACCCCCTCCATGTGTTCTTCTATCCCCTGTCTGTCCATATGCCTTCTAAATACCTCTTAAACCGTGCTATAGTATCTGCTTCCACTGTTTCCACCACCTTCCCTGGTAGTATGTTCCAGGCACTTACCACTCTCTGTGTGAAAAAAAAACAGATTTACAGATAATCTTTAAACGTTTCCTCGCTCATCTTAAACCTATGACCTCCAGTATTCTACTTTGGGGGGAAAACAATATCTATCCTATTCATGACACACATAATGTTATATCTGCAGATCATCCCTCAACCACTGACACTCCTGAGACAACAGCCTAAGTTTGTCCAACCGATCCTTTTAGCTAATACTCTCTAATCAAGGCAACACCCTGGTGAACCTCTTCTGCACCCTCTCCAAAGCCTCCACATACTTCTTATAGTGTGCTGATTAGAACTGCACATAATACTCCAACTGGGGCCTGAACAAAGTGTTACAGTATGACTTCCCAACTTTTATACTCAATGCCCCATCAATGCCCCAACTTACACATTCTTTAACATTCCATCCATTTGTGTTACGACTTTCAGACGAACTATGGAATGACTCATTTATATTTTTGTGCTTAAGATGGAGAAGTACAGCAAACATCTGGAAACATTGGTGGCTGAGAGGACTCAGGAATTGGTCCATGAGAAACAAAGAACTGACCGTTTGCTTTACAGTAAGTGCTTGAGAAAACCCATTCACATTCCTACACAATGGAATCGAGATTATTAAATGTGATTTTAAAGGAAGTTCTCCTCAATATACATTATTCGGACTAAAACAGATTATAGACCTGGTTAATATCAGTAATTATCAATAACAGTTTTATGAGCTCAAATGATGCCCAATGATACCAATGTGTTCTCTGTTCTATTTAAAATAATTAACTTATGGATGTTAATATGGGTAGGACACTGGCCTCTGTCTCTGTATGAGAGTCGCATTACATTACATGTCTAAAAAGTAAAATAGACATCTTGAGTACTCTTCTTGTTCTCCCATGTACCTATAATCTAATAAACTATATCTTAATTTATACACTAAGTACAATAATTCAGTACACACTGCTTGATTAACATTTTAAGTAACAATTCTAAACCACTCAGAATGTAGTGGGGAGTAGATTGGGTAGATGTGGGGAAATAGCATAAATGCACAGTCTTTTATCCAGCGTAGATGAATCAAGAACTAGAGGACATAGGTTTAAAGTGAGAGGGGAATTATTTAATAAGAACCTGAGGGGCAACGTTGTCCATACAAAGGGTGGTAGATATATAGAATGAGCTGCCACAGGAGATAGTTGAGACAGATACTATAATTGCATTTACAATACGTTTTGGCAGGTACGTCGATAGAAAAGGTTTAAATGGATATGGGCCAAACAGAGGGACGTGGGACTAGTGTAGATGAGGCATCTTGATTAGCATGGGCAGGTTGGGCCGAAGGGCCTGTTTCCATGCTGTGTAACACTATGACTCTTAAATGTTTGGTTGATGCTAATCAACCTTTAGAGGGCAGCAGAAGAAGAGGACATAATTGACAGATTGGGTTGTGTTTTGCATGTAGTTTATGAATGTATCTAAAATATTGTCCATTCCAGGTATGTTGCCAAAGCAGATAGCTGATGATCTAAGGCAAGGAATCATGACTCAGGCCCAGAACTACTCAAGTGCCACTATATTCTTCAGGTAAATACCTGTGTGATAAGTGTGGCAAATGCAGAAATTGAGGGAGGTGGTCAAAAATGAACTTAGTCTTCCAGATGGCCACAGCTTGTAAACTACTCTGTGGGGATATTTATCCTACACTGACAGAGCTTTGTAAAATTAGAAGGAATCTATAAAAAGAACTAATCTATCCCACGTGAACTTGAATAGCAAAGAGTCAGCAAGCTGCTACAGCGGTACTTAGTTCAGTCTGGGAGATGGGAAGCGTCATTGTACATTTATATACTTGCTGCCGTCATCAGCATCTCTTTCTGTTTGGCAAGCAAGCAACCCTGACAATGTCACTGATGTATTAAAGGGATGTGCAGAGGGTGTGGAGGAGATTGATTGGAATACTTATCTCTTGGAGTTGGACAGGAGAGACTGGAGCTGCTCTACGGAAAAGATTTAGCAGAGAGGTTTAAGATCATGAAGGATCTGGATTTGAAGGAAAGAAACTGTTCCAATTGGGATACCTCTCAGGCAGCGGTGGTGACAGAGCTCAGCGGGTCAGTGGAGCCGGCCTAGGTCTACCTGAAGGCTTCCCACACAGCCGTGCGGCAGAAGGCTGCAGCTGCAGACCGGGCACCCGACCAGAGGCCTTTATTGAGGTGCCACAATCTCAATGCCACCCCTTAAGGATAGCGAAGTCAAGTGATATGGGGAGAAGACGGGAATGGGGTACTGATTGTAGATGATCAGCCAAGATCACAGTGAATGGCGGTGCTGGCTCGAAGGACCGAATGGCCTACTCCTGCACCTATTGTCTATTGTCTAATGAAAGTCTTGAAGGCTTGACGAACGGCCAAATCCACCCGCCAAGAGAACCAGAAAGCAGGTCTCTAGTGAGTTTAAAAGAAGATATGGGAACCTGGGCACCAGCTGGTGAAAGGGAGCAGTGGAATGAGGCCCCTGTGGGTGCCCTGGGCCACCTTGTCAGAAGGAGCACACGGGATAGCACTCATTGAGCCTGGTGCCGAACTATCAGGATTTACGAATGGTTGAAAAATAATGGTTTATTTTTCAATTGAATTTTGATTCTTGAGGCCATTTCATTTAGACTTTGGGGCAGGCAATTCTGCACTAACTGTTGTTTGTACTTTAAACAGAGCAAATAAAGCACGTGGGAGGAATTCTAATCCAGTGTGGTTTTAACAATGCATTTTACCTTGTTGCATTTTCATCCTCCATGCAGAGAATACTCATTTTATTTTGCTCTACTAAACGTTCACGAATTTTACTAAACTGTATTTACTGCATTTGCAACGAATAAATTATATTTACATAAAAAAACCGTTTACTTACTAAAGTCAGTGAGAAGGTCATGACAATAGTATGGATGGTTCTGGTAGTAAGAAGGAGGGAAAAAAGGGAAATACTATCATTTTCACAGCACCGTTCACAACCTGAGGATGACCAGAAACACCTTGTGATGTAAAAATGTCCCAAATCATTTTGCACACACATTCCAACAGCACTGTAGTGGTGAGTATTCCGTCTGCTTTCTTGGTGTTAGCTATGGAATAAATATTGCCCCAGAACTATGGCGAAACTCCCCTGATTATCTTCAAATGGTGTCACTTATGTCTGCCCATGGTGTCCATTTATTTGGAGATATGAAAGTCTCCAGGAATTGACAGAATTATAACTAAATATAGCCTTATGTTCTGTCTTAATGTACGAGATAGCAAGTAATCCATGTGACAAGTGTGGACATATGATGTAATGCAAGATTAGTGTACTGTTTGCAGTGTTATGCACATATGATCTATCAAAGATTACCAAATGAAAGATTAATACAGTCGCATTAAATTTCTTCCTACAGTATTTGAACTGGTGACACTAATTTTGTGTAAGATAAATGGGTTAACACAGCAGCAACCAGCCAGCTTTAACATTGAGGAATGTTCCATAGGAGCAACATCAAACAGAATTTGAAACTGAGCTGAATACATAGATATGGGAACGAATGAGCAGAAGCTAGGAAATGGGTTGTAAGAAGTGTTTTGAGGGGAACAAGAGTAGGGAGGCAGTGGAGGGGTGGGGGTGGTGTGGATCATTCCATACCTCAGATCCTCAAAGCCAAGCATCTCACCAATACCATTTCGTAGTGGTTCCCACATTCATATCATTATATAAAGAGGTGTATGTCACTTTTATGTATTTCCCTTTCTTTTTCATAGTGACATTGAAGGCTTCACACAGCTGTCAAGCATGAGTACACCATATCAAGTGGTAGAATTGTTAAATAAATTATACACAACCTTTGATGAAATCATAGACAATTATGATGTCTACAAGGTAGAAACAATAGGAGATGCATGTAAGTATAGCACAAAGATATTTGTTAATCAAAATACTTGACTGCTTAATCTAAAGCAACTGTTGGGCCAAAACTTGTTTTCGATGATATGCCTGGGTTGTGGAATTTTGTTGTATATGCTCCTTGTACAGACATTTCCAAAATTAAATTCCACTGAGTCACTGGTAGTGAGCTTAAGAAGTAGATTACAACACACACTTCTGCCACTTGGTTTTGGTGACGTGTGGACTGCACCTGGCTTTAAAGAGGAACGATAATTGAGTAAAATGGATCATAGCACTCCGCAGGAGTGTCCTGAAATTCAATGTGACTGTTCACCACACAGTCCGGTAATGGGTCAGATGATACAATGACCAGCAGTATTCCATAGAGAGGCATTAGTGAGCTGCGTTAGTCTGTGTACTGTGGCCCTTCTCACCTGCACTCTTAAGCATGGAGTCACCGTGTGCCTAACTTCCTGTTAAGCCGCTGAGTCTAGCAATAAGGTCATAATGAATAGGAGTAGAATTAGGCCTTTCAGCCTATCAAGTGTACTCCGCCATTCAATCGTGGCTTATCTCTCCCTTCTAACCCCATTCTTCTGCCTTATTCCCATAACCTCTGACACCCGTACTAATCACGAATCTATCTATCTCTGCCTTAAAAATATCCAATGACTTGGCCTGACATGGTCTATTGTCTATTGCCCATTGACTGATGGTGACACAGAAATCAGAGTTGGGCGCGTTGTTGTTTGTCATTTTGGATGAGAATGTACAAGCATGGCTAGTAAGTTTGAAGATGACACTAAATAGGAGGTAATATAGACAATGAAGAAGGTTGTCAGTATTTAAGCAGGTGGCCAAGTTTGTGGATGACACGAGAATAGGTGGAGGGGTAGTGTCGAGAAAGTAGGGATTCTGCAGAAGGACTTGGACAGACTATTTTCTAAATGGGGTGAGAATCCAGAAATCAGAGGTGCAAAAGGACAAGGGAGTGCTGGTGCAGAATTCCCGAAAAGTTAATCTGCAAGCTGAATTGGTAGTAAAGAAAGCAAACTCAATGCTAGCATTTATTTCAAGAGGGCTTCTCTACAAAAACAGGGATGTAATGTGATGCTTGGGGTAGGGTTTAGGGGGTTTGGGACAGTTCTCGTCTGCATTTATCCTGACTTTACTCCAAAGCCAAGAACCTTGGTAATTCTCCTAAACAGCCTTAGACCCTGAATAAAATCCAGAGGATTCCTTGTCATGTTTGGTCATTGTTGTTTTCCCAGTGGATCTGAATTTCGATTGGAATGAAACCTATGCTTGTGTTGGGTCTCAATGCAGAACATCAAGCAACATTCCGGTATTTCTTCCCCGTTTACTTCACCAACATCCCTGAACAGTAGAGGGAATGGTGGGATGGTGTAGCGGGGCTAGCTGAGGAAGTGGGAAAGACCACAGCTTGCGTTCCTGTCACTGTTCCTTTGTGGAGCAGCAGCGATTCCATTGCATAAATTTGGCCTCAGTCACTCACATTCAACGTGTAATATCATAGCAGCTATCCTCACTTCCACAATTCTGCTCCATATAATGTGTCCTCTCTGTTAATGTGGCAGATATGGTGGTTTCCGGAGTACCAAAGGAAAACGGCATTGTTCATGCAAGTCAGATTGCAAGTATGGCCCTGGATTTGGTAGCCGTGTGTAACACTTTCAAAATTCCACACAAGCCACAGAATAAACTCAAGATCCGGGCTGGGATTCATTCAGGTAATGCATCCCAGATACCAATGGACTGGGAAGACACAAGAATGTGCGGAGGGACGTTAAAACATTGGGCAATCATAAGCAGGGGATGCTTAATGTGGCAAAATGTGAGGTTTTTCACTTTAGTTGGATGAACTAAAAAAAATAGTAAGAATTAGTACAGGTAGTTCTGCTATAAAGTGACAGTTACTTTGCTAAGAAATCTTGTGTTATAAAAAATCATGTTATTAAGACAATTGTGTCAACGAAGGAAAGGACATTAGTGTAAGAGGGTTTCTGCCTCACAATAACAGTTATTCCTCTTAGAAAATCCAAATTTATGGGTATTTTCAATAACAATATGTAGCAATGTTACAAAATTTTGAGATTTTAAAAATCAAGTCTGCAATTTATCCCATCAGATAAAGCATAAAAAGAAGTTTAATTTGACACCTAATTTACTTTCATATCTTCAGTATTAAGAAAGTTATGGCCATTTTCATACTCGGAAATGAGCATCTTGCTTCCCATTGCCTTTCAATTGACTTAACTCAAAAGCTGTGATCTGGAAAAGTTAAAAGTCCATAACATTCTTAAAAATTAAGAGAACTCAATGAAATTTTCAGTTATTATAGATTGAAGCATTCTAAAACAAATATTAAACAATCTTACTTGGATGACCTGAAATTAAAGCATATAATTAGTTAGTTATCTAATTGTAGCTAATTACAAAATTCAATGAGTAGATCTAAACATCTATCAATTTCTTAAGAAAAGATAAACTTTTTTTAAATTGCCTAAGTGTCCAAATAACATTCACACAATAATCCACAATATAACATAATTTTTAAATCTAATTTTCATGAATTTCTGGGCCAAATGGAAGGATTTTAGTGTTTTATGCCTGTAAATTAATGGCCATTTAAATCAACTAGCGAGTGGGTTTTAGTGGAATGCGGTGGATTGGAACGTTGCGGTTAGCAGTGAAGTCGGGGGGGAAAATACTGGGTGTTCATACATTTTTTGGGGAACCCATTTCGCAACATAAAAATATTATTAATGCCTCCCGAAAAACCAATTTTTAATATAAAAATAAACTATTTACCTTTTTTTCTTCCCTACGCAAAATGCTTCCGGTTGTCTGCGGTCACGGCTTTTGAAGGTGATTTTTAAATTACTCTAGTTAATAAATAATCTAGAGTAATTTAAAAATACCACCATTGATGAAATGTCGGAGCGATTTTTCTTCAGCAACCAAATCGCCCGACATTCATCGATTTGTCCTGCCTGTGGAAAAACGGCACTTTAAGCCCGCCCCCCTCTGCAAGGCGCGAAAGTCGCGCACACGGGGAGCGGCAGAAGTGCAGCGCCGGTAAAGGTAAGTTTTGTAACATACCTACAATATGTTCATTTTTATTACTGCAAGCTAAAAATACTAAAGATTGTGTGTTAACATTGTCTAAAAGAGTCTAGTAGTGTCAATAGCAGTGATTGCTTGTCAATTTTAACGGCCACCCACAGTTAAAGTAGTCACTTCTTCAGAGACAATGGTGTCTTATAACTGCGGAGTAGTTACATGGAAACGTGTTTTGTTTTCCATTATTGTCTAAATCCAAGACAGCTTTTTTATATTTGTCAATTTCCAAAGTAGCTTGTAATAGTTGTTGAGTTTACGATCAAAATTGAGTTATAACCAATTCGGCACACGAAACACAAATAGTTACCTAATTCATCAGTTGGGTTTTATCCAACTGACATTATGGAAATACACATTGTAGCAGAATAACATGTAGATATTGATGTATAGCAGGATGTTAATATATTATTTCTAGAAATAACCATATAACCATATAACAATTACAGCACGGAAATAGGCCATCTCAGCCCTTAAAGTCCGTGCCGAACAACTTTTTTCCCTTAGTCCCACCTGCCTGCACTCATACCATAACCCTCCATGCCCTTCTCATCCATATGCCTATCCAATTTATTTTTAAATTATACCAACTAACCTGCCGCCACTACTTCCACTGGAAGCTCATTCCATACCGCTACCACTCTCTGAGTAAAGAAGTTCCCCCTCATGTTACCCCTAAACTTCTGTCCCTTAATTCTAAAGTCATGTCCTCTTGTTTGAATCTTCCCTATTCTCAAAGGGAAAAGCTTGTCCACATCAACTCTATCTATCCCTCTCATAGAAACATAGAAACATAGAAATTAGGTGCGGGAGTAGGCCATTCGGCCCTTCGAGCCTGCACCGCCATTCAATATGATCATGGCTGATCATCCAATTCAGTATCCCGTACCTGCCTTCTCTCCATACCCTCTGATCCCCTTAGCCACAAGGGCCACATCTAACTCCCTCTTAAATATAGCCAATGAACTGGCCTCAACTACCCTCTGTGGCAGAGAGTTCCAGAGACCCACCACTCTCTGTGTGAAAAAATTCCTTCTCATCTCGGTCCTAAAGGATTTCCCCCTTATCCTTAAGCTGTGACCCCTTGTCCTGGACCTCCCCAACATCGGGAACAATCTTCCTGCATCTAGCCTGTCCAACCCCTTAAGAATTTTGTAAGTTTCTATAAGATCGCCTCTCAATCTCCTAAATTCTAGAGAGTATAAACCGAGTCTATGCAGTCTTTGTTCATAAGACAGTCCTGACATCCCCGGAATCAGTCTTGTGAACCTTCTCTGCACTCCCTCTATGGCAATAATGTCCTTCCTCAGATTTGGAGACCAGAACTGTACGCAATACTCCAGGTGTGGCCTCACCAAGACCCTATACAACTGAAGTAGAACCTCCCTGCTCCTATACTCAAATCCTTTTGCTATGAAAGCTAACATACCATTGGCTTTCTTCACTGCCTGCTGTACCTGCATGCCTACTTTCAATGACTGGTGTACCATGACACCCAGGTCGCGTTGCATCTCCCCTTTTCCTAATCGGCCTCCATTTAGATAATAATTTAATCATTTAATTCATCATTTTAAAGACCTTTATCAAGTCCCCCCTTAACCTTCTGCGCTCCAGAGAATAAAGACCTAACTTATTCAACCTATCTCTGTAACTTAGCTGTTGAAACCCAGGCGACATTCTAGTAAATCTCCTCTGTACCCTCTCTATTTTGTTGACATCCTTCCTATAATTGGGCGACCAAAATTGTACACCATACTCCAGATTTGGTGTACAATTTTGAAATGAAATAAATTAACCTGCCGATACAACACAAGTTTAGAAAAGTGGATCCTTCCTACACAAAGTTAATGGTATGTTGGCCTTCATTTCAAAGAGGTTTGAATGCAAGGGGAAGGAAGTCTGGCTGACTACAACTGGTACCAGGTGTAGTTTTCTCCATAATTACGGAACAATGGAAACGGTGCTGACGATTACTTCCTGGGATGAGAAAGTTGACATTGAGCAATGAGTAGAACAGGCCTGCTCCCATTGGATGTTAAATGAACAAAATGATCCCATTGACATGCAAGATTTTGCCAAGTATGGGAGGAGGATGTTGAGAGGACCATTACCCCAGCTTGGAGAACTAAACCACAGGCTATGGCCAAAGGATAAGGAACTGACCATTTGGAACTGTGGTGAGTTCTTTAGAATGTTAGAAATTCTGACCACAACTAGAGCCCATTCAGCCTAGATATGGATTTTAAATTATTCATACCTTCTAGCTCTTGGTCAATAGGTCTGCAAGTTATAACTCTTCAAGTGAACATATGGATGCTTTCTCTCACTACTCCCCCTATCAGTGGGGGTTCCAAATCCCCACTGAGTGAAAATATTCTTCATCAACCATCCAATAATCCTTCCCACCAATTAACAATCAATGACCCCTGGTTTTCTTTGAAGATTGTAATTCTCTAATCTAGAGTGATGGATCTTCAGTCATTGAGTACATCCAAAGCTGAGATGGAAGTTTCTTTCAATGTGCGGGGAATCAAGAAATGTGGGGATCAAATGGATCATTAATAACAATATCAAAAGGATTCGTAACAGTGGGAAGATGGGATAGGATAGTAAAATGAACTAGACTGGCAGAGCCAGCTCTGTGCACTATAATGTCTTCTCCTCTTCAAATGGTGTAATAAGGGTTTTGCCCAAACAGTCTGTGGCTGATAGCGCTGTATTTGAAGCCTCATAGTGCTGTGGCTGGGAGTGCTGTGTTCAATAGCCGACAGCGCTTTGTTTAAAACTTTGCGCGCATTGTTTCCATGTGGGGGCTCACTCAGATATAGGCCCCTTCCATTGGTTGCAGTTTGAATTTGGAAGCGGCACTTTTGACCTGGACTTAACGGCGGTTATTTCAACAGCTGATTTCTTCTGGTATAAAGGCAGGCGCAGGTAAGCCATGAGTTAGTTCTTGTACGAGAGGGGTTCACCGATGGGCAGAGAGAGAGGGCGGTGTGCCCCTGTAAAACCGGCCTCACGCATACCGAGACAAGTATCGTTTTTATTCTCTCTCCCTTGCCAATAAATCTGATTTGTAACTAAACAGATGAGTGAGCCTTTTTTTGTTCTATCAGTCAGATCCTTGAACCTGTTCCCTTGTAACATATGGTCTTGAGATAAGTGGTTGCAGTGTTTCAAATAAATCTATTATGAATACTTTTGGCATTGTTTTCAGTGACCCATTGACTTATTGGATTGCATCATTGAGACTATGGCTTCCAAGATGTCACTAAAATCTGCTCTTGTTATGGTAACGTTGGTAACTGTAGGACCCGTGGTTGCCGGCGTAGTCGGGACAAAGATGCCTCGGTATTGCCTGTTTGGTGACACTGTAAACACAGCTTCAAGGATGGAATCAACAAGTGAAGGTAAATTGCATTCTTTGTATGTTTATTCACTAGTTTGTTTCGACATAATTTTTCCGTTATTGATTGTCTCCCCTGTAGCATTGCTTGCAGCTCCATGCAGATTCAGAACCGCACATTGAGTGATATAAAATAGAAGCTCTGGTGTTCTGCATCACCACAGACTCAATGCACAAAGAGAGAATTGTTAGTATATTGTTACACATCTCAATCCTGGGTAATAGAAAATCAGGTATCATATAGAATTTGTAGAGCGCTAACAGGGCATTTGGTCTAAATGGGCTATGTGATACTCTACTTACCCCACTTTCTCTTGACCTATCACTGTATGCTTTGATTCCTTCATGTGTTTACCAACTTGTCCTCAACTCCATCGTTCTTGTTTGCCTCAAGCACACCTTAAGGAAGTGAGTTCACATTCTGCACTTGCTGGGTAAAGATGTTTTTTTGAATTCCATGTCGGACTGCTGGATCTTCATTAAACCTAGTTTGAGATCTTATAACAACCATATAACAATTACAGCACGGAAACAGGCCATCTCGGCCCTTCAAGTCCGTGCCGAACAACTTTTTTCTCTTAGTCCCACCTGCCTGCACTCATACCATAACCCTCCATACCCTTCTCATCCATATGCCTATCCAATTTATTTTTAAATGATACCAACGAACCTGCCGCCACCACTTCCACTGGAAGCTCATTCCACACCGCTACCACTCTCTGAGTAAAGAAGTTCCCCCTCATGTTACCCCTAAACCTCTGTCCCTTAATTCTAAAGTCATGTCCTCGTGTTTGAATCTTCCCTATTCTCAAAGGGAAAAGCTTGTCCACATTAACTCTGTCTATCCCTCTCATCATTTTAAAGACCTCTATCAAGTCCCCCCTTAACCTTCTGCGCTCCAGAGAATAGAGACCTAACTTATTTAACCTATCTCTGTAACTTAGCTGTTGAAACCCAGGCAACATTCTAGTAAATCTCCTCTGTACCCTCTCTATTTTGTTGACATCCTTCCTATAATTGGATGACCAAAACTGCACACCATACTCCAGATTTGGTCTCACCAACGCCTTGTACAATTTTAACATTACATCCCAGCTTCTATACTCAATGCTCTGATTTATAAAGGCTAGCATACCAAAAGCTTTCTTTACCACCCTATCTATATGAGATTCCACCTTCAAGGAACTATGCACGGTTATTCCCAGATCCCTCTGTTCAACTGTATTCTTCAATTCCCTACCGTTTACCATGTACGTCCTATTTTGATTTGTCCTGCCAAGGTGTAGCACCTCACATTTATCAGCATTAAACTCCATCTGCCATCTTTCAGCCCATTTTTCCAACTGGCCTAAATCACTCTGTAGACTTTGGAAATCCTCTTCATTATCCACAACACCCCCTATCTTGGTATCATCTGCATACTTACTAATCCAATTTACCACCCCTTCATCCAGATCATTGATGTACATGACAAACAACAAAGGACCCAACACAGATCCCTGAGGCACCCCACTAGTCACCTGCCTCCAACCCGACAAACAGCCATCCACCATCACTCTCTGGCTTCTCCCATTCAGCCACTGTTGAATCCACTTCCCCCACCCCCTTCCACTCTTAGTGTAATATCCTAGATACAGCTCAGCACACTGTGTGGATGCTGTGATAGTATTTCCAGGGACTAACTGCAGAGGAATAATTTCATTCAATTACCACCACATAAGTGTGAAAAGTAGACTAAGGAATGGTAGAAGATATGAGTGGCTTTGAGACAAGGGACAATGAAATATGTGGTAGAGTTTGGTGAGTAGGACTGACCTAATAACACTTTCAAATGAGTTCAATGGCTTCCTCTGTCCTGTACTAAAGCAGGTTGTTAATATTTCAGCAATGAAGATACAGTGCAGTTCCAGCACGTACAGTCTACTGGAACAGTTTGGAGGATATGTCTTAATATGTCGTGGCACATTTCAAATAAAGGTATGTTCATTTTATGTTATGTGATGAATTTTCCTCGAACAAATTAAATATATATATTGTGATAAGTTTACAAAAAACTTTGGAATTAATATTGAGCACTGGTGCAACTCCAATTAATCATACTTGTAAGGCAAGAATTGACGCAGACTAATAGCTCTGTGCTTCAGTGTTAACTTTAAACTGGATGACAGAAAAACACAGAAACGGTGAATTTTCGGATTGGACTGAAACACATTTAATGGCATTATACTTGCCTGTAAAACTCTGAGAATCCAGCGTGCAAGGGACTTTGTGTGTTGAACGAGCAGATTTTCATGGACTGATGGATGTTATTTCTATTAATACTCCAACACTCTAATTCACCTTTGTTGCATATTACAGAGTAATATAATAAATTTCCCCAAACAGCTTCGTTCAAAGCCACTGTGGGGAATCGGGACCCTGATAAATTTAAAGGGAGCATGGGCATGGGGCTGGCAGTGAAATGAATGGGAGCACGGAACCCACTGTCCAAGCAATTCAAAGGGAGCATGGAAATGGGGCCATGACAAGTTGGAGGGGAATGCAGGAACTAAAACCCCATTGAGCGTGAGGATGCACAAAAATGGTTACCTGATGAGCCAGACACTGAACCTACAGAATTTTCAAACTGTCAGAGAGCAGATTATCAGAGTTTTACGGTACTTCAATGGAAAGGATTGTGTCGCCACCAAGATGACCCCTTAAACTAGGGGCCACCAATAAAAGATAATCTGCAGAAAATTCAATAGAGTATACAGGATAAAGTCCTTCACCCAGAGGGTGGTGAGAATGAGAAACTGAATGCTTGAGGTGAGCAGCAAAGAGTCACCTCTGGGGAAGCTAGATCAGCACATGAGGGAAACATTGATGGGAGGATATGGTGATGGGATGAGTGGAAGAAGGATATGGAGAAGGCTCATGTGGAGCCCAAATATCAGCATGGACCAGTCAGGCTGAGCAGCCTGTCTTGCACTGCTTGTTTGAAGTCATTTTATGCCTTGGACATTTTGCAGGGGAAGGGCAACATGGTGACCTACTGGCTTGAAGGAAAGCAAAGTTCATCGTCAAACACCTCAGCAAGTACACCAACCAACGCGCAGCCGCTGAACAAAGCTTGACCAGAAAACATCGCCCCCATCCCAGAGTCAGAGAGAGAGATGTATAGTGCCATTCCTGGATTGCTGACCAATAATCTTCAATACACTTCTTGGTAGCCAAACATCTACAGCTTGAGACCATGAAGTAGACATTGTTTAATGTTTTCAGTAACTCAGAACCGGCAAAAACTCATTCTGAGGGGCAAGGTCAAGGGCCTGTCCTACTTACGCAACTTTTCAGCGACCGTCTTCGACCTTCAAGCTCGAGGGCACTCGCCTGAAAAACTTCGAACTGGATCGACCGTCAGCGATGAAACCGCGAGCCGGATCGACCGTCTGCACACACACAGAGACATAGACACACACACACACACACACACACACACACACACACACACACACACACACACACACACACACACACACACACACACACACACACACACACACACACATCGCAAAGGCGGGGGCCAGGGAAAGTGGGGGAGCGCTGTCTGAAATTCACACCCGCGATGAACAGGAAGGTAAAAGACGGCTGGCACAGTTACGGTAAGTCCTTTAGACAGCATGGAGAGGGGGTGGGGGGCGGGGGGAGAGAAGAGGAGAGATGGGGAGAGAAGGGAGGAGAAGGGGAGAGAAGGAGTGGCGACACTTTTAAGAAGCCAGGCAACTTTTGATAAAGTTTAGTGGGCATTTAACATTACTGGTCAGTTTTCCTTGGTTCTGAAAACTCCAGTGAGCCAATTAAAATGCTCGGTCAGCAAAGGAGATTGGCAATGGCTACCTCGACGGCCTGTAACTACATGGCGACCCCACTACCACTGCACTATGAGTTTAAAAGAACCATGCCGACCAATTTTTACTCGCGGAAATTTTTTCAACATGCTGAAAAGTTTTCCTCTACCAAACTGAGGCCGCGAGTATGCGGGAACTTCCCTCGAGCATGAAGGAGAGTTCCAGTTGCCTCGTAGGGCCATGTGTCGACCATGCTGCGAGTTTGAGTCAAGAGCAAACTCTTCTAAATTAGCAAATTAGGTCGCCATAGTGGGACAGGCCCTTTATGGGTTCAAACCCCACGGCACAACTGTGTGGAGTGAACAATGGCTAAATCGTTATCTAAAGAACACTACAATGGAAGACACTTTATTAGGAGCCACTTTACAAAAAAAGAATTGTGTTTAGACAGTTGTTTTCCTGGCTTCAGGGCATCCACAGTGCTTTACAGCTCATGAAATACTTTAAAAGTATGTTTACTGTTATAATGTGAAAAATATACCAGCCAGTTTGCAAACAATAAAGCTCCCAGATTCGGCAATGTCCTATTTGCCAGATGATCACTCTCACTAAAGCTGAGAAGGGGATACATATTGGCCACAGTATCAGAGAGACTTTGCTTTAGACTTCAGAGATACATCACGGAAACAGGCCCATCAGCCCACTGAGTCCATGCCCACCACCGATCATCCCGTACACTAGCACCAACCTACACACTAGGGACAATTTATAGAAGCCAATTAACTTTTTCAAACCTGCACGTCGTTGGAGGGTGGCCGGTAACCAGACCACCCAGAGAAAACCCATGCGGTCACAGAAAGACCTACAAGCTCTGTGCAGACAGCACCCATAGTCAGGATCAAACCCGGGTCTCTGGTGCTGTAAAGCAGCAACTCTACTGCTGTGCCACCGTGCCGCCCCCAACAACTGCCCAGATTTTCCATGGGATAGTGCAACTGGATCTTTCAGCATCATCCGGGACTGCAGATTGAGGTTCTGTTTAATATCTCTTTCAAATGATGATCCCTCTGGCAGTCCTGTGCTCCCTCCGACAGTGAAGTGCTCTCTCAGTACTACATACGACATGTCAGTCTAGATTTTATGTGTAGATCTCTGGAGTAGAATGTGAACTCCACACCCTTCTGACAATGCCAAGGGCTCAACACACAGCTATTCCCTGCTACTCGTGGGTGAGGTACGTTTCCCGATATCACAATCGTAATGGAAGGCTTGACATAGATTATTTTGTGTACGTGAAGTCTGTTTAAAAATTGGATCTGATTTAAAGCAGTCACGGTGGCGCAGCAGCAGGGTTGCTACCATATAACCATATAACAATTACAGCACGGAAACAGGCCTTCTCGGCCCTTCCAGTCCGTGCCGACCATTTATTTTCCCCTAGTCCCATCTACCTGCACTCAGACCATACCCCTCCATTCCCTTCCCATATACCTATCCACTTTACTTTTAAATGTTAAAATCGATCCTGCCTCCACCACTTCTGCTGGAAGATCATTCCACACAGCCACCACTCTCTGAGTAGAGAAGTTCCCCCTCATGTTACCCCTAAACTTATGTCCCTTAATTCTCATGTCATGCCCTCTTGTTTGAATCTTCCCTACCCTCAATGGGAAAAGCTTATCCACGTCAACTCTGTCTATCCCTTTCATCATTTTAAAGACCTCAATCAAGTCTCCCCTTAACCTTCTGCGCTCCAAAGAATAAAGACCTAACTTGTTCAACCTTTCTCTGTAACTTAGTTGCTGGAACCCAGGCAACATTCTAATAAATCTCTTCTGTACTCTCTCTATTTTGTTGACATCCTTCCTATAGTTAGGCGACCAAGATTGTACACCATACTCCAGAATTGGTCTCACTGATGCCTTGTACAATTTTAACATTACTTCCCTACTCCTATATTCAATGCTCTGATTTATAAAGGCCAGCACACCAAAAGCTTTCTTTACCACCCTATCTACATGCGACTCCACCTTCAGTGAACTTTGCACAGTTATTCCTAGATCCCTCTGTTCTACAGCATTCCTCAATTCCCTACCATTTACCATGTACGTCCTATTTTGATTTGTCCTGCCAAGATGTAGCACCTCACACTTATCAGCATTAAACTCCATCTGCCATCTTTCAGCCCACTCTTCCAAATGTCCCAAATCTCTCTGTAGACTTTGAAAATCTACTTCATTATCCACAGCACCACCTATCTTAGTATCATCTGCATACTTACTTATCAAATTTTCCACCCCATCATCTAGATCATTGATGTACATGACAAACAACAGTGGACCCAACACAGATCCATGAGGCACCCCACTGGTCACCGGCTTCCACCCTGACAAACAGCCATCCACCATTACTCTCTGGCATCTCCCATTCAGCCACTGTTGAATCCATCTTGCTACTCCGCCATTTACACCCAAAGATTGAACCTTCTTAACCAACCTTACATGGGGAACCTTGTCAAAGGCCTTACTGTAATCCATATAGACAAAATCCACTGCTTTACCCTCATCAATTTCCCTAGTAACCTCTTCAAAAAATTCAAGAAGGTTTGTCAAACATGACCTTCCAGGCACAAATCCATGTTAACTGTTCTTGATCAGACCCTGTTTATCCAGATGCTTATATATATTATCTCTAAGTGTCCTTTCCATTAATTTGCCCACCACTGACGTCAAACTAACAGGTCTATAATTGCTAGGTCTATTCTTTGAACCCTTTTTAAACAATGGAACAACATGCGCAGTACGCCAATCCTCCGGCACTATTCCAGTTTCTAATGACATTTGAAATATTTCTGTCATAGCCCCTGCTATTTCTACACTAACTTCCCTCAATGTCCTAGGGAATATCCTGTCAGGACCTGGAGACTTATCCACTTTTATATTTTTCAAAAGTGTCAGTACTTCCTCCTCTTTGAATCTCATAGTTTCCATAGCTATTCTACTTTTTTCCCTTACCTCACAGAGTTCAATATCCTTCTCTTGGTGAATAGCGAAGAAAAGAAATTGTTCAACATCTCCCCATCTCTTTTGTCTCTGCAGATAGCTGTCCATTCTGGCTCTCTAATGGTCCAATTTTATCCCTCGTTATCCTTTTGCTATTTATATAGCTGTAGAAACCCTTTGGATTTACTTTCACCTTTCTTGCCAAAGCAACCTCATATCTTCTTGTAGCTTTTCTTATTTCTTTCTTAAGATTCGTTTTACATTCTTTATAGTCATCTAGCACCTCATTTACTCCATGCCTCCTATAATTATTGTAGATATCTCTCTTTTTTCGAACCGTGTCCAATTTCCCTTGAAAGCCATGGCTCTTTCCGATTTTTACCATTTCCTTTCAACCGAACAGGGACATAAAGATTCTGTACCCTTACAATTTCCCCTTTAAATGTCCTCCATTTCTCTTCTACATCCTTCCCATAAAACAAAATGTCCTTACAGCGAATGCAGCACCAGAGACCCGGGTTCCATCCCGCCTACGGGTGCTGTCTCTACGGAGTTTTACGTTCTCCCCATGACCTGTGTGGGTTTTATCCAAGATCTTCGGTTTCCTCCCACACTCCAAAGACGTACAGGTTTGTAGGTTAATTGGCTTGGTAAATGTTAAAATTGTCCCTAGTGGGTGTAGGATAGTGTTAATGTGCGGGGATTGCTGGTCGGCGCTGACCCGGTGGGCCGAAGGGCCAGGTTCCGCGCTGTATCTCTAAACTAAACTAAAAACAAGCACCTGAAGTTACAGAAATAGAACATAAACACTTCTGGTTAATTGTATCATTTGAATCATTTTAGTTGCGAGTAATTATCTTGTGGTGTATATGAATACGTTTATTGGCCAAGTATTCACATACAAGCAATTTGCCTTGGTGCTCCGCCCGCAAGTGACAACATGACATACAGTGACAGTAGGAATGACACATAAAACATTAAACATTAATAATAATATTTAATAATAATAATAATGTCACACATACAGTTAATAACTGTGTTTCATATGCTGAAGAACTATTTAATAGTTCAGGATGGAGGTAACATATTCTGTGCACTTAAGGACATGAGGACACACTCAGCAAGAGTAGGCTATTCAGCTCTGAGCTTGCTCGACTCCTAAGACCAATAATATAGTAACTGTCCTTAAACATTATCTCCATTTTGCCTCCCGGCCTACAAACTTGTTGATTTGCACTCTCTCCTTAAATGTATTGCTCCCTCTTGACTGTGCATCGCTGCCGAGCTTCCATTGTCCATTAGGGTTGAGAACTTCCATGGTTTACAATACTATGAGTAAATAAAATTCGCCATCTTCCACTTCCAAACGGCCACTCCCCTACACTGACGCTATCAACCTTGGTCCCTGGCCTTTTACACTTCAAAACTCTGGTTAACTAGTCCCTCATTTTGAACTACCCCTCAGCCTAGAACTAGACCTATTGGGAGAGAGTTCATATGAGGAAAATAATCCATCAAAGCATGTTTAGGTGCTGTGACATCCTCTGTGAAAATGTAAGGGACCTGATGTATTTAGAAACTGAAGCATATCAAAAAAGGCATGCCAACACAATTCTCTTGGATTTTCTCATTGCACATTATTGTGAAAAAATATTTGTGAATGTTGGTTTGTGACTATTACCTTTTTGAAGAAGTTGCTGCTATTTGGAGCCACATTTAGTGACATCGAGAGGGGTTAAAAAGTTACATACATTTTGAAAGCCAAGTCTCCATTTATGTATATGCAGGAACTGCAGATGTTGGTTTACACCAAATACTGTATAGACTCAAATTGCTGGAGTATCTCAGTGGGACAGGCAGCATCTCTGCAGAGAAGGAATGTGTGAAGTTTCAGGTCAAACCTTTTCTTCAGACTATAGACTGAATTTATGTCTTTGTCATTTACTGTATGTAGTCTTTTTCACAGCCTCGGGACAACAACAAGGAGTATCAATTTAGGAAATGCTGCTGTTAATTTGCTCAAAGCATGATCTCACACAGAGCTATCTGAAAATTTTAACCACCCTTTAGTGAGATAATCTTTCTGTGATGGTGATTGTGAAATAAATATTGGCTATAGGCTATTATTTGTCATTCAAAAGATTGCAATAAACTTCTTCACTGAATTGGCTTCAATTTTTTTTCATACGTTGCTGTTCTGTAAAGCAACTCCTAAAAGCCAAATATAAACTTATAACTATGTGTGAGAGACAGTAGGTAGCCTTGGTAACACCTTCCCAAGTACTTTCAAAAATATATAAGAAATGTAGCAGTAGATGGTGATTTTACACTTGCAAAAGAGATTTGGGGCTGGGTGGAGAGTGAGTGAAGGAGGGAAGCATCGGAGGTGAAGAGGTTCATGATGTGCTCCCACTTGTAAAAAGTGAAGGTGACAAAAACAAGGGATTTATAGACGGAAAATAGGCACAAAAAGCTGGAGTAACTCTGCGGGACAGGCAGCATCTCTGGAGAGAAGGAATGGGTGACGTTTTGGGTCGAGACCTTTCTTCAGACTCGATTTAAAGATGGACAAAAAATACTGGAGTAACTTAGCGGATCAGACAGCATCTCTGGACAAAAGGAATAGGTGACATTTCGGGTTGTAACCTTCATACTCTGGCCCACTGAGTTACTTCAGGATTCTATGTCTATCTTTGGTATAAACCAGCGTCTGTAGTTCCTTCCTACACAAGGGATTTAAAGGGTAGTTTACAGAGGCAGAAATAAGCTGGGCTCATCTTTGAGCTGCAGCATGTTTCTGGAATTAAGAGCTGTCTGGCAGAGGAGTGCAGGTTTTTTAGTTTAGTTTAAAGATATAGCACGGAAACAGGCTCTTCGGCCCACCAGAGTCCGCACCGACCAGCAATCCCTGCACACTAACACTATCCCATACACACTAGAGACAATTTACAATGTTTCCAAGTCAATTAGCCTATAAACCAATACGTCTTTGGAGTTGGGAAGAAACAGGAGCTCCTGGAGAAAACCCATGCAGGTCATGGGGAGAAGGTACAGACTCCACACAGACAGCACCCCTTAATCAGGATTGAACCCGGGTCTCTGCTGTAAGGCAGCAACTCTACCGCTGTGCCATCGTGTTGTCCTGATTCTGTTTTAGGTGGTCCAACCAAGTTGACAGTGAATAACATAACATTGAACAGGAACAAGTCACAATGTCCGTGCCGAACATAAAGCCAGGTTAAACTCATCTCCTCTGCCTATATGTGATCCATTTCCCTCTATTCATGTATTTGCTTGCGATTACCTAAAAGCCTCTTAAAAGCCACTATCGTATCACCCACCACCACCACCATTCCTGGCAGTGCGTTCCAGGTCCCCACCAGCCTCCCTGTAAAAATCAACTTGTCCCTCACATCTGTAAATTTCTCTCCACTGACCATAAACTTGTGTCCTCTAGTCTTTGACATTTTTACTCTGGAAAAAGCTTCTGACTATCTACCATAGGCAATAGACAATAGGTGCAGGAGTAGGCCATTCGGCCCTTTGAGCCAGCACCGCCATTCAATTTGATCATGGCTGATCATCCCCAATCAGTACCCCATTCTTGCCTTCTCCCCATATCCTCTGACTCTGCTTTCTTTAACAGCCCTATCTAGCTCTCTCTTGAAAGTATCCAGCGAACTAGCCTCCACCGCCCTCTCGGGCAGAGAATTCCACAGACTCACAACTCTCTGAGAATTCCACAGACGCGCCCTATCTGTGGCTCTCATCATTTTATATCCTTCTATCAGGGATGGTCGGGGAAATTAGGCAGAAGAGGGGAAGTGATAGTTCCAATGCAGACAAGGGAGGGAAGTGGGGACTTGATTAAGCAGGTCGATCTGCTGCAGAAATGCGGTGGCTGAAAGAAAGGTCAAATGTTAGATGGTGAAGAAAGTTCAAAAACAAACATATGGGAAGAGGAGTGTGAGTGGAGAATGATCCCAAGGAAACGATTAAAATACACTCATCCCTTCACCATCTCATATTAAACTTACTGTTGAAACAAACACCTTGTGGTAGAGTGTAGGAAAAAATGCAGATGTTGGTTTAAACCAAAGATAGACACAAAATGCTGGAGTAACTCAGCGGGTCAGGCCGCATCTCTGGAGAGAAGGAATGGGTGACGTTTTGGGTCGAGACCCTTCTTCCGACTGTCACACTACATGGATGCTATAATCTCAGTCACCCAGTTGTCCTTAATTCTCATTATATCCAGTTCATTGACTACTGCACATTTAACGCTGCAGCTAAAGGGAAAAGCTTTGCCCCTTAAGGGGACTTCTTTTGTAATCATTTAAAAAATAACCTACCGAAGAGAGCTCAAGTGATACCAAGTGATACCAGTTGATGGGATTTAACAATGTGATAACCCCAATCACTGGCTTCGCTGAACAGTAGGTTCAACAGAGAAGGCTCATCGTCAGGCAGCACCTGTGCAATGTAAACCAGGGTTAGTGCTGGGGTGATATAATGGTGCAGGGGCAGTAAAATGCGCAGCTCGGGTGCTGTCTCTGTGGAGTTTGCACGTTTTCCCTGTGACCCGGTGGGTGTCCTCTGGGTGCTCCGTTTTCCTCCCACATCCCAAATACGTGCAGGTTTACACGTTAAATGCATTTAGTGTGCAGGGAGTGGGTACGGAAGTAGGGATAACATAGAACTAGTGTGACTGGTGATCAATGCTCAGCGTGGGCTGAAGGGACTATTTCCATGCTGCCACTTTCAATCAACCAATCAATCAATGGCTTTCATCAAATATAGACACAAAAAGCTGGAGTAACTCAGCGGGCCAGGCAGGTTCTCTGGAGAGAAGGGATGATCCCAAACGTCACCCATTTCTTCCCCCAGAGATGCTGCCTGTCCCGCTGAGTTACTCCATCTGTTTGTGTCTATATTCGGTTTAAACCAGCATGTGCAGTTTCTTCGTGCACAATAGCTTTCATCATTTTGGCTGAGCTGTTTGCCAGCACTCTCTCCCTGATCTCCCTGAAATGATAAATCAAAACTAGAAAGGTTTCCCTTCCCTTCACAAATGGTACACGTTCTGCATCAAGGAGAGTAAGAAATAATGAAACCATTAGTTATATTAGAAAATTATATATTTATGGCATAGTCCTCCATTACAATGGCGACAGCGCTTTAATTGGCTGTAAAGTGCTTTGGGATTTATCCTGTGGGGTGTGACAGGCGCTACAAAAATGCACGTCGTTCTCTCCTTCCGTCAGGGGTGATCGTAAATTGCAGCTTCTCATCGCATCGTAAAACGGAGTATCTGTCTATTGACAACAGCCGATGAGTGGGAGGTGAGGAAAGTTATCTAGTTATCTAATATCACTCGTGGCAAGCAGCCTATTGACCAGCAAACTGAATACTCGGAAAGCAGAGTCCGTTTAAATAGCAAAAGAAACAGAACGTTTGACAAAAACTACCGCAATTTCACTAACTAGAAGTACAGGACGATGTCTCCAGAAAAAAAAACAGTGAATGGATTAACATACATAATAATAATAATAATAATCTATTTTATTGTCATTGCACAGAGGTACAACGAGATTTGGTATGCAGCTTCCATCCGATGCAATAACTTAATTAGCTAAATATTTAGACACCCAGAGAAACAAGATTTAAAAATACAAAAATAAATAAAAATAAAAGCGCGGCAATAACATCTACCTCAGCCAGCTACCTCGAGGTTGCCAGCAAGATCGTTTCACAGTGAATTACCCAGTCATCGCCACATTACAAATCATCTCCCCTAATATTCCTCGGGCAAACAGTCCCTAAGTAAACAGTCCCTAAGACACCTTAAGTCTTAAAATGTCTTAATTATAAGATAGTTGTTTGGCATAAAAAGCTTCAGAAAGCAATGCAAAGGGTTAAGAGACTGCTAATGCTTGCCAGCACACATGTTGTACATGGATATTTGACAATATTTACAACTGGATTGCCCTAGTGTCCATCAGGGTAACAGAATTATATTCACATCAGTTATAATTCACAGTACACGCCATGTAATATCTAATTGACTCAAAAGCTCCAGTTATCAGCGCGTCGAAAGGACCAGTCATGGACCAAGGCGAAACAGTGGAACATGTTTGGGCGCAGATGCCATTCGACCAGCGGGGCTGCGCCTCGGAATTGTCCCCCCCCCCCCCCCCCCCCCCATGTTCAGGAACCCCTGAGTTCTCACACTATGGTCTCGTAGTCCAAACAAAGTCTGACGTGAGGGGTTTCCCCGGGGCTGGGGTAGCAGCAGTAGTACCTCGCGTAGGGTACATTGTCCCGGGGCGAGTAGACCACGCTGTCCCGGGTGGAGTAGACACTCGTGTAGAAGGAGCCTTGCCGGTTTGAGCAGAGACGGGCGAATGCGCAGTAGTTGAAAACATCGGACGGGTAGTAAGTCTCCAAGTACTTTCTGGCCGCTTCCTGGTCGCTCATCTTGTTGTCCACGGCGAAGCTTCCTTCCTCCATGTCAGGGGTGTGGGACCCGGTCGAGTTCTTGGACACGTCCTGCCAGTTCCCCTCGACACTCGGCCCATCCAAGAGCTGGTCCTCGGCGCCTCCTTTGCGGAAGAAATCCCTGCACCTGGGCCATTTGGAACAGCCGTCCGTCTTCTTAGCCAGGAGTATGGCAGCCAGTCCGGGCAAGAAGATGGCAGGGCCGATGGCAATAAGAGGGACGTCGCCCAGAGTCTCTCCTCTCACACCGGACACGGTGAACATGAAGCCAAAGACCAGGACGACACTGACCAAAGCTACCACCAGCCCGGTGCGAGGGTTGATGTTGTCAGGTCTCATTGTGTTGTGTCAACTTTGCCCCTTAATCCAGGAATCTTTCAACCCAGGAGACTATCCTGTCGTTCAGCTCGGACTGGTACACAGTCCTCTGTGGATCTCCAAATCCTTTCTCGCCGCACTCTGGAAGAAGATGTACCTTGTTTAAGAAGGAACTGAAGATGTACCTTCTCGGCTTCGGTTTCAACCTGTCCCGTCTGATGGACTGTGACACACAGCTCTTCGACAAATCTCTTTCTCTCTCTCTCTTCGAAGTACCAGGGGTGGGCATTAAAATATCAACGACCAGAAACCCGAGAAGGGTAATCAGAAACCCTCCCCATCCTTACTGGGGCATCGGAGAATTCGGTGCGCATGTAGCCAGCAAACCACTGAGTTAAGCAATTCGAACAATCTTTTCGCCCAGGTCTCCTTGATAAGATATCTTTGTGTATTTAATTCCGTTTAAATGCCAGTGTCTATTTGATATACGTTATATAACCAAGTGGATAGAAAGATTCGTATATTTATTTATAGCATATGTATCGAATGTCTTTTGTATTTATTCCAGTGAAATATATTGTATCAGAAAACCTTTATATTACTTTCCAGACACTGGAGAGGGAGAGGGAGCGGGAGAGGGAGCGGTGGAGCCATATCCTCTTTTATCCTCTTTTATTTTGGTCCATAGGATATAGACATCTTTCTGTTTATCTATGTTGTATTTATGCAACATATTCTGCATATCCTGGCTGGGAGTTGATATTTTGTGAATTTGGAGATGTTATAAATCTGGCCGGTCGAGTCTGTCATGTGTCGGTGTGTTTGTGGCAATATGTAACGTTCCCACCGAAGATAGACACAAACTGCTGGAGTAACTCAGCGGGACAGGCAGCATCTCTGGAGAGAAGAAATGGGTGACGTTTCGGGTTGAGACCTTTCTTCACACCCGACCCGAAACATCACCTATTCCCATTTCCAGAGATGCTGCCAGTCCCGCGGAGCTACTGCAGCATTTTGTGCCTATCTTCGGTTTAAACCAGCATCTGTAGTTCTTTCCCACACAAGCTTGTCCCCAGCCACTGTAACCACCCTTGTTGTCTGCAGCCAGCAACGATACCCGGCGTGCTGTTGTAGAACGAGTTACTGGGTTACAAGTAACGGCGATGATTGACACAGATTCCTCGCTTAGATGCCATTATACAATCACCCGCTGGAGAAAACAAACCGACAAGTTGCCAAAAGTACTCCGTGTCTCAATTCCCCTTTTAAGCGCTTCCTCGACTCGGATCTGGCTTCTCTCGGGATGAGGAATGCGAGTAAGCGTCTGGGCAAAGGAACTTTTCTAATATCTGAAGCACTTCCGTATGAAACCCGAGCCGGTGAACGAGAAGCGCTGGCAGCTCCTATATATAGCGTCGCGTCTATGGGCTGTCGCTATTTCGCTGCACGCCATACGGAGCCGAAGCAAACTGCTGAATAGTGCAGGGATTTGTTCTGCTGAAATGATCAGAACTGACAGCATTTATATTTAACCTAGTAAAATGTCCCAAATCCAAATATCTATATCCTTAACCACCTCCCGCCCAGAGAAAGGATTCAAAAGAGTTGCATTTCTATAGCATTTTTTAATACCCTCCAGGTTCAGCCAAATAATTAATTTGTCTGTAATTGAAAGACAGCAGAAAATGCTGGTGGAAATTCACCAAATCTGGCAGCATCTGGGTGGGAAAAGAGTTAACGTTAGAAAAGTCTGTTTAAATAAGAACTGCAGATGCTGGAAAAATCGAAGGTAGACAAAAGTGCTGGAGAAACTCAGCGGGCGAGGCAGCATCTATGGAGAGAAGGAATAGGCGACGTTTCGGGTCGAGACCTTCAAAAGGAATAGGCGACGTTTCGTGAAGAGACCCTTCTTCAAAAGAAGAGGTCTGGTCAGAACAGAACTGAGAACAAGTTGCTCTGGGTCATGGAGGGGGGAGCAATGAAAGGAACAAGGCCAATGTCCCTGATAGGATGAAAGAAAATGGTGTGGAGGGGAGATAAGGTTCTTTGTGTGAAGTGTAAAGGGCTAATGCTTGTATAAAGCCTGTGTCATGTTATCTGACCTGATCCGCTGGGACATGGTAGCAGGTCAGCCTATAGGAATGGCAGCAAAAGTGGCATGGCAGGAATAAATGAGTAGATGTGGCACAAAATGAAAGAAAGAGCGCTATCTAAAGTTGGGAAGAAAAAGGGGAAATCCTTTGTCTGCTCATTTATTGATTGTGGGTCAAAAGGTTAAGCATCCAGTGACAGAGAGGGTGCTGATTTCTAGATACCAGAGTTTGGAGATTGGATTATGGTATTGAAGGCAGAGCTATAGTCAATAAATAGGAGTCGAACTTCGGAGTCCTAGTTCTCTAGTTGTTCCAGAGATGAGTTTAGTGCCAGAGAGATAGCGTCTGCTGTGGACCTGTTGTGACAGTAAACAAACTGCACGGCAAGCAACAGTAACATAATAAAAGCACTAGTTTGATTTATTATTGTCATGCGTACTGAGATATAGTGAAAAGGATTTTGTTGTGTGCATCCACAGTCAAACAAAAGGCCATACATGATTACAATTAAGCCATCCACACTGTACAGATACGAGATAATGGGTACAATATTTAGGGCAAGATAAAGTCTGATTAAAGATAGTTCAAAGGTCTCCAAGTAGGTAGATGGAAGGTCAGCACCGCACTCTAGCTGGTGTGGGGACGATTCAGTTGCCTGATAACAGCTGGGAAAAAACTGTCCATGAATCTGGAAGGAGGCGTTTTCAAACTTCTGTACCTCTTGCTTGATGGGAGAAGGAAGAAGAGGGAGTAACTGGGGTAAGAGTGGTCCTTGACTATGCTGGTGGCCTTGCCAAGGCAGAGTGAAGTGTAGATGGAGTCAATGAAAGGGAGGATGGTTTGCAGGATGGTCTGGATTACGTCCACAACTCTGCAATTTCTTGCGCTCTTGGATAGAGCTGTTTCCCAAACCATGGTTTGATACTTCCTGATAAAATACTTTCTACGTTGCATCAGTAGAAGTTGGTGACGGTTGTTGGGTACATGCTGAACTTCCTAAACCTTCTCAGGAAGTAGAAGCATTGGTGTGCTTTCTTGGCCATTGCTTCGATGTGGCTGGTACAGGACAAATTGCTGGTGACATTTATTTGTCAGAACTTGAAGCTATCGCCCATCTATACTTCGGTGCCATCAATGTGTTGTGTGAACTGCGTCATTTCCAGAGGTCAATCACAATCTCCTTGTTGTCTTGGCACCAGGTCATGAAGTTCTCAATCTCCTTCCTGTATTTCATCTCGTCATTATATGATATCCGGCCCACTACAGTGGTGTTATCTGCAAACTTGTAAATTGAGTTAGATTGGTATTTGGCTGCACAATCATGAGGGTATAAGGAGTATAGAAGGGGGCTGAGAATACGTGCTTGTGGGGCACCATTGTTGAGGATTATTGCAGAGGATGTTTTATCACCTATCTTTACTAATAGTGGTCTGTTGGTCAAGAAGTCGAGGATCCAGTTGCAGAGGGCAGTGCTGACTCCAAGTTCCACGAGTTTGGAGATGAGCTTAGTTGGGATAATGGTATTGAAAACAGAGATGTGGACTATAAATAGGAGTCTAACGTAAGTGTTCTTCTTATCCTGGTGTCCCAGGGATGAGTTTAGGGCCAGGGAGATGGCATCAACCATGGTCCTGTTGTAGTGGTAGGCAAACTGCAGTGGATCAAGGCTGCTTGGGTAGGCTGGACTTGAGCCATAACCAGCCTCTCAACGGATTTTACTGAAGCACCACCTGTTTCAAGAAGACCACTATCATCCCAGTGCCAAAGAAAAGCAAGATCTCATGCAGGTGGTGCTTCAGTAGGGAGTTGGGAGAGATTAAAGATGTCCACCTACCACTCCATCCCCCGGCCACATTTCAGGATATCTGACCATCTAGCAATGCTTTTACTCCTCGCCTACACACTAAACCTGAAGCAGGATGAACCGGTACAGAAAATAGTTCTCTGCTGGTCTGCGCTATTCAGGGAATACTCGTGGAATCTGCGGCCAGCCTAAATGAGTATGCCACTGCTGTGACTGACTTCATCAGCAAGGGTGTAGAGGACTGTGCGCAGAAGTAGACAATACGAGTGTTCCCCAACTGGAAATCATGCCCATGTCAGACAATCCTGAGTGGTACAAGAAACCTCACCATGATCTTCACAAAGCCATCAGAAATGACAAAAAAACCAATGTCAGGACAAACGTGAGTCCCAGGATAATTACTCGGACACCTACTGACTGTGGCAAGGCCAGAATACTATAACTGGCTGCAAAGCAAAGTCAGGCAGCAGCGCTGGTGATAACGTTGCCCTCCCTGATAAACTGAGTGCTTTCTATGCTCACTTTGAGCAGAAGGCCAACGGACGATGACATCCGTCAGACTCAAGCGTGCCTTTTCCCAGGGTCACCATTGCAAAATATCAGATCGGGCCTTCTGGGGGTGAACCCACGGAAATCAACTTGCCAAGACTCCTCCTAAACCCCAGAGTTCAACTGCCCAAAGGGAGCAATGCATGGGAATACCATCACTTTCATGTTGCAGACCATCCTGACAGATGATGTGGGTTCACTTAGTCCCTTAATGTCGATGCAAACTACCTGATATCCTTTTCGAATATGGGCCTTGGGTGCCTGGTATGGATCTTTACCACAATGGCTTTCAGGTTAAACTGGTCTCCTTTGTCAAGTGAAAGTCAAAAGAGTTTATTGTCATGTGTCCCTGACAGGACAATGAAAATCTTTCTTTGCATAGCACAACAGAACATAGAAGGCAATGACTACAATTCTATACATGAATACACCCATGAATTAATAAATTAATAAAGTGCAAATAGCAGATGGAGGGATATTAATGTTCAGAGTTCCAAGCCAGGTTTAATAGCCTGATGGCTGTGGGGAAGTAGCTATTCCTAAACCGGGTTGTTGCAGTCTTCAGGCTCCTGTACCTTCTACCCGAAGGTAGCAGGGAGATGAGTGTGTGGCTAGGGTGGTGTGGGTCTTTGATGATGCTGCCAGCCTTTTTGAGGCAGCGACTGTGATAAATCCCCTCGATGGAAGGAAGGTCAGAGCCGATGATGGACTGGGCAGTGTTTATTACTTTTTGGAGTCTTTTCCTCTCCAGGGCGCTCAAGTTGCTGAACCAAGCCACAATGCAACCAGTCAGCAAGCTCTTTACTGTACACCTGTAGAAGTTAGAGTCCTCCTTGACAGACCAACTCTCCGTAATCTTCTCAGGAAGTAGAGGCGCTGATGAGCTTTCTTAATAATTGCATCTGTGTTCTCGGACCAGGAAAGATCTTCACAGATGTGCACGCCCAGGAATTTGAAGCTCTTGACCTTTCAACCATTGACCCGTTGATATAAACAGGACTGTGGGTCCCCATCCTTCTCCTTCCAAAGTCCACAATCAGTTCCTTGGTTTTACTGGTGTTGAGGGCCAGGTTGTTGTGCTGGCACCATATGGACAGTCGCTTGATCTCTCTTCTATACTCGGACTCATCCCCATCAGTGATACGTCCCACAACAGTGGTGTTGTCAGCGAACTTGATGATGGAGTTCGCGCTATGACCGGCTACGCAGTCATGAGTATAGAGTGAGTACAGCAGGGGGCTGAGCACGCAGCCCTGAGGTGCTCCCGTGCTGATTGTTATCGAGTCTGACACATTTCCACCAAATTTGCCTGCATTCATTCCATATCCTTCCATTCCCTGCATATCAATGTGCCTATCTAAGGCCTTGGTTCCATGGACAGGAGAGGGAACGTATGGTAGGGATCCTTGGCAATGGTCTCCCACATTCAAGGATGGGGGATAACATTCACCACCCACAACATGCAAACAACAAAGGCTCCCGGTGAAGTCCACCGGCTGTGGGTGATGAGGGGTAGTATGGATGGGGGTAGGGTTAGTCTGGTGGAGAATAGCTACCTGGTCTTTACTCATAATGCAATTTGAGGGCTTTATGGGATGCAGAACCATCCTACCCTTCTTTAAAATCGTTCTGTGGGTCCTCTTACGTCCAGCTGAGAGAGTAGATGGTGCTGTTAGGTGACATATTATCATATTGTTTATGTACCAGGGTTTCTGGAGCAGGACTTCAACCTATGATATTCTAATGCAGAATCAGAAATACTGTCCACCAAATCCATCTGACACATAAGTCTCACCTATTCCTCAACACCACCTTCAGCTCAGACTGAGTGCTAAGAAGTTAAAATCGGGTATAATTTAGCTCTTTTATCTAAATTAAAGATAATTAGGGTTTAAATTAGAAATATTTTCACCTGTGAAACTTCAAATACGTAATCATGATGCATAGACAATGCAGAATAAATCAAGAAAGTGAATTGCCAAAGATCACGAAAAATTGAGAATATGTGACCAAAACTAGCCTTAAGCAAAATAGAAGACAACAGGACATTTGTAAATGGGGAGAAATATGTTCACAAATAGCCCATTTGTTCACAGGGATCCTTTACCTCTCATTTCCCTTTCCCATGACTTTCAGTCTGAAGAAGGGTCTCAAACCGAAACGTCACCCGTTACTTCTCCCCAGAAATGCTGCTTGTCCCGCTGAGTTTCTCCAGCATTTTGTGTCTATCTCCAGAAATGGGACATTCTTTGATCCAGACCTTCCTTTGGGATTGTTCTTAGCTGCTAAAGCTCTATTTCACTTCCTTTGATTGGGTTCCCCGGCAATCCCCACCAGCAAGTGTTAAGATCAGTTAACTCCGACAGGTTGACGGATGAAAAGACCAGATTGGATTTCTGCGTTGAGGTAACTGGCTGCGCCATCAGAGCGATAACATGTGCTCCCTCTCAATTGCAGCTGCTTTAATGACACATGGGTTGCCAAGAGAAATGAATTGCATGCACAGGATACCCCCAGTTCCTGGAATCAGAACAGTTGGAGGATATTTCTTGTATCAATATTCCTTTCACAGCTTTTCCTGATGGACCATGTGGCTGATGGAAGGCAGAAAAAGAACTACATTTCATCCACAACAATCTTTTCAAGTTTTCTTACATTTTACAGAGCTTCTAGTTTATTACTTTACTTTCTTCATCCAGGTTTTGTAAAGTCACTAGACAGACTCCACAATGAAGATGTGAGAGGAAGTGACATTAGCAGTGTTATGATTGATCCAGAACACAAAACATTTCTAGTCTTATTCCCAACAACAATTTGCATTTCCAGAGCACCCTTTCTAATAAAACATCCCTAAGGATGTGTTGTTGTGTTTGGAGCTCAGTCTCCAGCTCATGGACCCTGAGCTGAATTCCCTTCAGCAGCCTACACTGGTTGCAGATATGGCCACTATTTACTAAAATGGGATCCACCAGTTCCCACATATTGTAGTTGTAACGCATCGCCTGCCCAGCCACCTATTCTGATTTTGTTCAATTAATTTTTATTAGATTTCACCACTTTCATTGTGCGCACCTTCCCACATTAGTGAGCCCTGATATAAATCTCTTGATCATTTAGAATAGAAAGAGAACAATAAAAGAACATTCACCCATCTGCTGCCTGTGCCCTCACAATCAGGAAGACACTATGAGCCGTTCCTTTGTACTTAGACTTAACTCTGAAAGGGTGAGTATGACCAGTTTTATATAAACTTATTTTCTGCCTCTAAGTCTTGGGAAGAAAGGTCCCTCTGTGCCTGCTGCCATCTGCTCCAACTTTAAGAGGATGTTTGGAGGGACATGGGCCAAACACAGACAGATGGGACTAGTGTAGTTGGGGCATTTTGGTCGGCATGGGCAAGTTGGCCTGTTTCCATGCAGCATGATTCTAAAATTCTATATGTATGCAACATTGCATAATGTCAATTAAAAACGTTCTTTGCAGATGAGAAATGTGCTCGGATGTTTGTGCAGCAGGAATGACCCTGACCCTAACCCTCCCTCCAAGAATGGGCAAGCAACTGGTTCACAAACTCTATCAGGGCTGCTGTGGAACAAGCTAGTAATGAATTGCTTGACGGGACATGAAAATTGAGCTCGCATTTATATTGCAGCTTTACGTCAGCAGGAAGCACTAAAGTACTTCACAACCTTCGAGTACATTTAGAAACCCAACCTTGGACTATCTATGATCAGACTTTACTGGTCTTTATCTTGCACTAAACATTATTCACATTATTCCCTTTATCATGTATCTGTACACTGTGGATGGCTCAATTGTATTCATGTATTATGCCGACTGGTTAGCACGCAACAGGAACTTTTCACTGTACCTCGGTACATGTGACAATAAATTAAACTCAAACTCTTTAATTGTGTAAACGTGAGCGCAGCACGATCCAACATGTAGTACAATGAATGATCAGGTCAACGTACAGAATCATATCTTGCAACAGTGGAGGAAGTCATTGAGCCCATCACATGATGCTGGGTCTTTGAAAGAACCATCCATCAGACTTATTCTCCTGTCCTGTCCCAATACTTACTTTTTCTTCTGTATAGTATGTATTTGCCCAATTTCTGATCACTGTTAAATTTCCACTGCCACTGTTTAATATGGTGCAATCCTAATAACAATTGCATTAACAAAAAAATTCCATTGTCCTCTTTATTTTTGTCAATTATTTCAATGGTACTTTATTGTCACGTGTATGTAAGAGTCGTATCTCCTTTTGCATAGTTCAGCAACAATCTTACTATACATTTGGCACAATCATACTAAGTGTGTAAGACAATAAATCGCAAGAGTCACCACATTTCAGGCACCTTCCTGTACCCTTCAAGAACAAAATTTAAAGAAAACATTAGTGTAAAAACTTGACCATTAAGGCTCATTGTCCTGGGTTGGAGTTGCAGGGGTCAGACTAGCCAGACCAAGTATCGATACACAATAGGTGCAAGAGTAGGCCATTCGGCCCTTCGAGCCAGCACCGCCATTCATTGTGATCATGGCTGATCATCCACAATCAGTACCCCTTTCCTGCCTTCTCCCCATATCCCATGACTCCACTATCTTTAAGAGCTCTATCGAACTCTCTCTTGAAAGCATCCAGAAAATTGGCCTCCACTGCCTTCTGAGGCAGAGAATTCCACAGATTCACAACTCTCTGGGTGAAAAAGTTTTTCCTCATCTCCGTTTTAAATGGCCTTCTAAATGTTTAAATGTCGATATCCTCTAGTAGTTTTGAGATTTTAAATGTCAATATCCTTTACTTGTTTTGGGATTCGTTACTGATCCTACTACCAATAAAACCAGTTTCTACAAAGATATTCAACCAATGACTCGCCCATTGAAGCAGGAGTAGATTTGTATGTGATTTTGTGCAAAAGCACATTCACGGTAGCTCACCATCACCGTTGATGTTTGAAAGTGTGGGTTCCAGCCATAAGCTATATGAATGAATGCAGCACAAGTGAAACATTTTTACAGGTGCCACCACGACACGAGTGTTACCACTGGACCAACTGATGCATCATCTTGAGATATTCTGGCATCTCAACAATTTAGTGGCTGCCACTTGGCAAATGAGATAGAAGCCATTTAGCTTAGATCAAAAGTGTGTATTGAATGTCATGGCTGCATCCACCACTTCTTTGAATGTACTGTATTTAATTTCAAATTAATGTGCAGGGTCTCAATCTATTAACCTGTTTCCTATTTGGAAATATTCTTCTCAGTACAACGTCCAATGTTTAAATGTTTTTTTTAATACATTGCTTCATCTCACCCAGCAGTATTTGATGCACACATTATAAAATCCCTACTCCATTCTCCCCATCTCTAGTCCTTTCCTCCTACTTTCTCGTGAATGTCTTGAAGGTGTTGATTCTTCCCAACCAACAAGAGCAAAAGACAGCAGAAAGCAGTAATCCAAAATAAAAACAGCAAATACTGGAGAATGTCGGCAAGTCAGGCAGCACCTGTGGAGAGAGGAGAATTAGCTCCATGGATCAGGTGGTCACCTTTCATCAGCATCAATCATCAGATCCACTTCTTCAATGGTTAAACCGTCAGGTGTGCACCGGGCCAACATAGAAACATAGAAACATAGAAAATAGGTGCAGGAGTAGGCCATTCGGGCCCTTTGAGCCAGCACCGCTATTCAATATGATCATGGCTGATCATCCAAAATCAGTACCCCGTTCTGGCTTTTTCCCCATATCCCTTGATTCCCTTAGCCCTAAATCTAACTCTCTCTTGAAAATTACACCATCACTCAGTGCTTTTCTATGACGGCATGCATACCGGCAGCTTGAAGAAGTGAAACACCATTATTTTGTTTTCCTGCCAAGTGACATGTATGTTTATTAAAGGCGTAAGCCGGCACTTTTTTATCTACAAAAAAAACACTGCACTTACTCTTCACCTTAATCAAGATTCAGATCAAGCGAGAGGAATATTCTGGAAGTAATCACTGAATAGTGATGAGAAGATTTGTGTTCTCCAAAGATGCTGCCAGACCCACTAAGTCACTCCAGAACTCTGTGTCTTTTTGTCCAGGTTATTACGACTAGGTTATTACGACATATTGCCAACTAATTCTAAAACAACCTCATGTTTCCTTTCGGGGAGACATTTATTGTTCAGTTAATATTTATACATACAGTACTTCATGCTGGATTATTTCAAAAGGAAATCATTTGTGGTGTCTCCAGCTGTCTGGCTTAGCTAGTTAGTATGTGTGGAGTCCAAGTGTTGTGCTGTGATACTTCCTGAAAGGATCAGATTATGTAATTATAATTCTTAAATGCATGCACAAGTCCCAGTATTCAGCTGTGAGCCTTTCCCATTGCACAGAACAGAGGGTTCCTGTAGTTACATTTCAGTTTATATTTTACACTGTGTAGTCCCCACAGGTGCAAGTTTCTAGCATGAGAGAAGAGGGTTGCTGCACTGAGGGAGGGTGGTGTAAGTGTGTTATTATATTGCTATCATGGATCATCGGTGAGCTATGTCGGCAGCCCATATCAAAGGTACGGAAATCATTGAAGTAGAGTTTTGCTGTGCCTATCAAGTTTAATTGCTTCTGTGTCACCTCCTGTTTGAAGTGTTAATGAAATGGTAGAAAAGGATCAGGCTTGCTCGTCACCTCTGTGGAAACGGTGGTAGCTTTTGCACCATGGCCTCAACCTCTAGGGTTAAAACTCCCTCACTGGACATATCTCACTGCTCCTTAAAATCTGTCTGCCTTCACAAAGCTTTTGGTTACTTTCCTCAAGTCAGGCCAATGAGAGGACGCTTCATAAAACAAGCAGAAGCTCAATGGGACAAATGACCTTCTTTGCTCTTTCATTCTATGCGAGCTGATACTAAGGCATCTGAAGAAGGGTCACCCATTCCTTTTCTACAGAGATGCTGCCTGCCCCGCTGAGTTACTCCAGCATTTTGTGTCTATCATTGATACTAAGGCAATGTACATTACCATTGGAGGAATCACAGAGCTCTCAGCTGTTTATGCATTTTGAAAGATCAATTAACCAAAATGTTAGGAACTTGAGAAACAGAAGCTCCTTTTACCTGCACTGCTATTTAATAATATTGTCCTTTACTAGCCTCATATGCCTGAATTCCAATAATGTCCAGAAATCTATTGATCTCTGTTTTGTCCAGTCAGTGCCAGTGAGTAGAGAATTCCAAATATTCACAATTTTCTGGGTGAAGAACTCACTTTTAAACGGTCTCCTGAATGACAGAGACTGAGAACCCTTGTTCAAGGTACGTCAGTCAGGGGAAATATCAACCTTGAACCTGGCTGCTCAAGAGCTTTGCATATTTAAAAATGATTTATGTTTCTTTCTAAACAGATGCTCACAGATCTACTGAGCATGTTCAACCTAATTTGGTTCTATTTTGGTTCCCCTTCGCTTAGCCTTAGGGGGAGGAAATAGAGCCAATGTAAAGAGTTGAAAGTGAGTTAATAAGGGGGAAAAAAGAGTATGGAAAGAGTACCTTTCTACTCTGGAAGGGGATTCGGTGGAAGGGGTTCTAATGGGAGAGGCAAGCCATTTTGCCCTTGGGTAGAATGAAGACCAGAGGTAGACATTAAATGCTGAAGTAACTCAGCAGGTCAGACAGCATCTCTAGAGAAAAGGAATGGGTGATGTTTCCGGTCATCATCAGCATCGAACCAGCATATGTAATTCCTTCCTACGTGTGAAGCCCAGAGATTTGTGGTTCATCTGCATCCTTAACCTATGTTGGCCCAAGAAACTCAAGATCCATGGTCATTATGGGTGACACTCACATTGCCTCCTTCATCCAAGATTGGATGTGCAATAACTATCACTCACTCTTGCCAGTGATGTCCACTTTTTTTAAAATGCTTTATAAAAATAACAATAGATGGTTAGTAAGGCCATTCCAATTATGTTGGCCCTTTTACATTGTGAAAGGGAAGCACTACTGTTATAATGTAAAGAGCCAATTTGTACATTGCAAGATCACATAAAGAGAAACATTATAACCGGGTTATCCATTTCCGACGTCTGATTCAGGGCTAAATATTGGCCAAGGCTTTGGAGATATTCGTTAGAAGAGCATTGTGAGATCTTTTACACATATCAGAAAGAGACGACAGTCATAGTTTAAACATCTCAGCTGCAGAGCTCGCCTAGATTATTGTGCTCAGATTTCTGGTGTGGGATTTGAACCCACTATTTTCTGACTCAGAGGCAGAATACCTGTTCACTGAGCCACAGTGGTAAAATGCTTGTTTGTGAGTGATAATGTATTCCCAATAAAGGCTACATATTGAATTTATCTGCAGACTGCCTTGGATCAAATTGCCTGACTGCTGGCCAGTGAAGGGTAATGAACATACAGGAATGATTGCAAGTCACTCAACGTATTGAGAGGTTCGGATGACGTTGTAAGTCATGAGAGCAACGTCTATGATCTCAGCCCTGGCATTTTAACAACCTTTAAATCATTCCTGCAAACACATTATTTGTCATCTGTACCCTAGCATTTCCACGGTCAAGAATTAGTCTTCCAGTTTTACAATGCTGCCTTTATTGCCTGTGTCATGATGAGATACTGTATATAAGGAATCTGCAGAGAATTCACAACACAAAAAATATATATTTTTAAAAGACGTGCTTTGCCTTAGTGCCTCTTTATAACATCAAAATGGTCCAGGCCTTGACACGTATGACATTACTGATTTAACCTTATCATTAAATAGCTTGTGGTATCAGGAATAGCTTCTTCCCCGCAGCCATCAGGCTAATTAAACTCAACTCAAACAAAACTCTGAACATTAATAGCCCATTGCACTTTATCTGCTTATTTATGTGTGTATATATATATATATTCAATGGTATATGGACACACTGATCTGTTCTGTATTTATTTATGCCTACTATATTCTGTTGTGCTGAAGCAAAGCAAGAATTTCATTGTCCTATCTGGAACACATGACAATAAACTCTCTTGAATCTTGAATCTTGGTCAAACATTATGAAAATCCATTGATAATGCAAGACAACCTATTATTCACAATTATTTCTGCATCAATAGCATTCAAACTTAAAGCAGATGCTAATCAAATAGAAGTAGTTATCATCCTATTGCCATGTTTTTTTTGCAAATCAAAGGACCACTGAAATGGATTAGACCAGACCATTTCTATAGTATCAGTTGTGTCTCAAGCATTTAATTATTTTCGAAGTGGAAGAGTGTAATAAGCATTGCTACACTGGTCAGACTACCTGTTTTAATGATTTTAGTGAGAGATGAATATTGGTCAAGATATCAGAATGGACTTCCTTTTATTTTAGTTTAGAGATGCAGCATGGAAACAGACCCTTCGGCCCATCAAGTCCACAATGACCATTGATCCCCTGTTCACTCCAGTTCTATGTTATCCCACTTTCTCTTCCTCTTCCTACACACTACAGGCAATATACAGAGGCCAATATAACCTACCATCCCACACATCTTTGGGATGCGGGAGGAAACCAAAGCACAGCAGTCACAGGGAGAAGGTGCAAACTCCACATTCCTTCTTCTTTAAAACAAAACAATCATCTCTTTTATGTGTAATAAAGAGAACAGTCCTACGGATTAATATCATATTCAAAAGATGGCACTTCTAACGGTGCAACACTCCCTTAGTAAAGCAATAAAACCAGACTTTTACATTGAATTTTTAGGTTTGGAGTTCAAATCCACAACCTCTGATTGAGAAGTACGACTGTTCATCATTGAGCTAAAGTTGGGGAGCAGTTTCAATCACGTCAGTAGCAACAGGTTTGTGAAGGCTGGATAACAAGTCAGCCTATTCCCATTTTATTTCATTGCATGTGTAAGACTAAACAAGCAATACGCTGTGTGGAGGAACGAACTGCAAATGCTGGTTTATACTGAAGATACACGCAAAGTGCTGGAGTAACTCAGCGGGTCAGGCTGAGGTTTAAGCTGCCTGACCCGCTGAGTAACTCCAGCACTTTGTGTCCAAGTGATACAGTATGCTCCAATGGGACCAAAGTTCAGAAGAATTCTGAGCATGTGTATTATTATATAGTGCATGGACAACTGACTATAATAACCTATTTCTTGGTATCTGAATGGTCACTTCAACAACTGTTATCTGATTTGTACATTGAACTTCTTATGTTAAAACCAAGGTGCTGGAGGAACGCAGCAGGACAGGCAGTATATGTGGAGGGAAATGGGCAGACAGCATTTTATTGCCCTAAGCTATTTACAACCCCCAATTTTATTTTAATTAAAATGGCCATGCTGTGGAACGTAAACACCATGATAAATCTATTCATTGCATCACTAACATTATTAGGTTACCTGTAATGTATTCCCACTATGTAAATTCTTGGGTTATAAACTACTCATCTTTCTTATAATATTAAAGATTTCTGACAACAGTTAGAGTACAGATAGCCCTCGCTATAATGGACCAAACTGGGAGGGATGGTTTCCGTTATTGCAGATTGTCCCCAATAACCGAGTAAGGGATTAGCTCCAACCACCTCGCGGTCACTCTGTGAAGCAACAAATTATTTTCAAATACAAAGTTATTTTTAACAGCTAAAAATATATATTTGTTGCTAAATATACTAAAGGCTGTCTGTTACTTTATTTAATAGAATATCATTGCACAAGTGTCAATCAAAGCAATTGGTTGTCAATTTCAATGGCCTCCCGCAATGTAATGACAAGCCTGTGTTCTTAAGGAGACAGTGATGTCTGAATACTGTGGGGATGATCTGTCCGCTATAACTGGTATATAGCATTATATAGGGATAGCACGGTGGCACAGCGGTAAAGTTGCTGCCTTCCAAGCGAATGCAGCGCTGGAGACCCGGGTTCAATCCCGACTACGCATGCTGTGTGTACAGAGTTTGTAAATTTTCCCCGTGACTGCGTAGGTTTTCCTCGAGATCTTCGGTTTCCTCCCACGCTCCAAATACATACAGGTATGTCCCTACTGGAAATTCCTATACGTACAGGTATGTCCCTACTGGAAAACTGTCCCTACTTCAAATTCCTGGGCGTGCACATCTCTGAAGATCTCTCCTGGTCCGAGAACACCGACGCAATCATAAAGAAAGCACATCAGCGCCTCTACTTCCTGAGACGATTACGGAGAGTCGGTTTGTCAAGGAGGACTCTCTCTAACTTCTACAGGTGCACAGTAGAGAGCTTGCTGACCGGTTGCATCGTGGCATGGTTCGGCAACCTGAGCGCCCAGGAGCGGAAAAGACTACAAAAAGTAGTAAACACTGCCCAGTCCATCATAGGCTCTGACCTCCCTACCATCGAGGGGATCTATCGCACTCGCTGCCTCAAAAAGGCTGGCAGCATCATCAAGGACCCACACCATCCTGGCCACACACTCATCTCCCCGCTACCTTCAGGTAGAAGGTACAGGAGCCTGAAGACTGCAACGTCCAGGTTCAGAAACAGCTTCTTCCCCACAGGCTATTGAACTCAAACAAAACTCTGAACATTAATAGCCCATTTTACTTTGGAGTCACGTGAGTGACTACATGAAGAAGCCCCACCAGGCGCATGTTCGGCATTACGTCGACGCTGGTGGCACCGACAGGGTGGAGAGCGCAGCTCCCACCAGTCGTAAGTTTAACCCGCAGGTAAGTCAGTGTTGAACTTCTTGCGAGTGTTTTTAAACTCTGTAAGTCTGCAGAGCCAGCTAGAGTGTTTATGTATTTTGGAAAAATTTTAAAAACTCTGTAAATACGGAGCCAGCTAGAGTATAAGTATTTTTAAACTGCGGTAATTGAATGGAACGTGCTGAAACTGCAGTTTCCGGGTCGGGAGATAAGGCTGATTTAAAAGGCTGATTTAAAAGCCGGTTCCCGCTATTTACCGCTATCGAGATCGGGTTTGGAGATAACGACTGCGCTAAATGCCGGCTCCAAATACCCACAATTTGTAAAATAAAGTCTGCTCTGAGTATATGTTACCAGATGCAGTTTTCCTTTATGGAAATGTATATAACCCTGTGTGATACTGAGGTTATTACAAATATTCTGCAAGGAGTTTCCATACGCTGAGTATGGTGCTCATGAAAATGGGATTTTGATTCTCCAGTACCTTGGTTAGGTCTCGATGAGGTCCCTAGAGCAAGATAAAATGCTCCAAACTCAGTCAAGGGTTCTAAAGACCCATGAGATTCTAAGGCAGGCTCCGTGGGAGTTTCCATACACTAAGTATGGTGCCTATGAAGAATGAAAATCTCATTCACCAGTGCCTTGCATAGGTCTGGATGAAGTCTCCCTAGAGCAAGACTCGGGAGTACCAGGGCAGGATGAAACTGACCCTGAAGCTGGGGTCCCTACTTATGTTTATACACCAGAGCACAATAGAAATATTCCGGGTGTTCCCAATGTAACATCAAGTTTTGCTATATCGGTATGGACTGGTGAGGCTATGGATGAACCTGGCAGCCAACATTATTTGGTTTCTCACCTACTCCAAGATACTGTTATGACTGAAACAGAAAATAATATATAAAAATATATAAAACACCCGTCTATTGTGCCTCGCTCAGGGTGCCAACAGTAATTGGGAACTCATGAGTGTAACGATGCGAGGACAGGAAATGTGTTCCAGCATGTCCTCTAGTTGATATTCAGTTGGCATCACTGCATTTGGGGAAGACATACATGGGTCAATTATGTCCAATACTTTTAAGACATGCTTGCTTTACTCTGCAAAGCATATTCGAACCCAATTGTATGATGAAAATTGCCATTGGCTAACATTATACCCAAAAAATGCAGGATTATGTGGGCAAGGTATAACCAGATTTATGATTGATGAATACGAACCCCTATATTAAGAGAAGGAGATCTTCTGGTTCATTTATGGAAGTACAGAAACGTCATTCCATTACTCATGGAATTTCTGGGGAAACAACCTCTGGTTGGTTAAAATTATAATTGTTTTGTAATTCTGCATTAAATCTGATCAGCTTGGTGTTTGAATGTACCAGGAACTCGTCAGGTAGAGATAATATATCCCAGACACAAGTATGGGGGTTGCAGAGTCATTCCAGGACTCACAAACTTAAATTCATAGTTCAGTATAAACATTTAAAAAAGTACACTTCAGCACTATAACGAAGTTGTTATCACAAGGCTGCTATGTGGCTATTTTTTAGAATTAAAAAAGATGGCTTATTATTCAGGTACTTCAATTAATTGGATGGGTCAGCTGAAGGAATTACCTAATTACCTAATTCAGCCCTCAGATTGCTCACACAATTATTGAAACAAGCACTGGTGTTAATGAGGGCTCAGAATCACGTTGTAATGACTTATCTAGAGGATATGTTAATTGTAAATGGGAGACAGCTGAAGAACTGAGTTCAGCAACCATAAGCCTATTGAAAGGCTAAGGTTCTGTACATCCAAACAACATGTAAGTTACAGGCATTCCAATCAATTGATTATTTGGGGTTTGTCTTTAATACAGTTGATATGTGAGTAACTTTATCAACAAATTAAGGTTGGGGATGTTACAAATGCGTGTATTTGGCTTGGTAAAAAACATTATCCCACCACCCAAGAAGTAGCTATGGTTACTGGTAAAGTGACAGCAGCATTCATGCTGTCAAATTGGGACCTCTGCATGATCAAAGTCTGCAAAAACCAGAGTATAAGAGTAAAAAGTGTGCAGGTTATTGATTAGGTCCATGCAGTTACCAACTAAAAAGGTTGAGCTGAATTCAATGATGGATTCTCAATGCTGCACAAGTTACTACAAATAAAAATGTGCTTGTTCAGAAGTCTTCAGTGTTATTACTGAAGAGAGTGTTCTCGGATGGGGAGCTTAGGACAGCGACACCAGTTGTGGTGGTTGATGGACTGTCCAAGACGATTAATTCTCCAAATACATGGTTGAATTATTTGGAGTTATTGGGGGCATTTTATGCATTGATAGCTGTAGTTCTACAATAAAGAACTTACATGTTCAATTACGAGTAGGCAATACCACAACTGTGGGAGAAGACAATATTGTGGTAAGACAACAGATCACAAAAGTGCAATGACAATACAGAATGAATGTTAAAATTCAAAAAGTTTCAAAAAGATTGTCAGACAGTATGTGTACCAAATGTTGAACTGTTGTGTCTGGATTAAATCTCCAGTGGTCTAAATGTGTCTCGTGGGAGTCAGACCTAGGAGCATTAGCGGTGGATGCATTCTCCCTACATTGGGGAAGTATGGTCTTTTATGTTTTCCCCATTTTGCCTGATTAGACAATGTGTCACCAAAATAGAGCAAGTCTCCGCCACAGGCGTTTGGTGGTTCCAAATTGGTATTGCTTCTCGGCCTTTTGGCTAAGATCCAGTGTATTATCTGTTCTTATCAGTTAATATCTGATGCGTCCCTTATCTAGGGACCATTACTACACAGCCATTGTTCCCATTGGTGCTTAGAATGATGATTCAGACATTCATGACAAATCCCAGGTGCAGAAATTGTTGGTACATCCAGTAACAGCAGAAGTCATCCATTACATGACCGTATTAATTGTTAATCTGCAGGTTCTGATGGAATGTCGGATAGGACCATGGATGTCAATAACTGCAGCTTGGAGAGCTTGCACTAAGAAACAATATATGTTTCATATAAGGAATGGGAAATCTTTTTGTATACAGTCAGATATATTTTATCATACTGCAAACATATCGGATGTATTGGAGTTCCTTGCTATGTTGCACCTGAGTTATAGTTCCATGAATGGAGCTCGGAGTGTTTTGTCCTCCTATTTAGGACTATTTCAGAATCAACAATTATCGGGTCTCATCTGTTAATATCCCGATTTATGAGAGGAATTTTAATAAAATCCTACCAAACCCAGATATACAGAAATCTGGGATGTCAGTATAGTTCTCAGTTGCTTCGGCAATGGACTCCAATTACGACACTGTCTTTTCAGAAGTTAATATTTAAAGTGGTTATGCTCATGCCATTAATATCAGCTCAATGAGTACAAACATTACAAATGTTGTGGTTAGATTGTATACAGTTGTCTGCAGATAAAACAATGTTTTATGTCAATGGTCTAAGCAAGCAAAGCAAGCCAAGAAAGGCTGGAACCAATGTAATCTTTAAGCCATACATTGTGTGTGGTTAAGCATCTGAATTAATATATATTGAATTAAGATTCTCCGAGATTGTGAGACACCAATGTTCATTAAGCACAAGAAACATATAAAAGTGACAGTACAAACTATTTCTAGATAGATAAACAGGTTCTGGATTAACTGGAGTAGACATTGATGTGTATAAATCTCACTCCACAAGGGCGGTATCAATGTCCGCGGCGAAGGTGCAGGACGTGCCGCTCGACCAAATTCTGGAGACTGCAGGATGGTCTAAAAAAGAAACTTTCCTAGTTTTATGATAAACCTGTTGTGACAGTGCCAGAGTTGCACATGCTGTGTTGGGTTCTGTTCCAAATTGTTTGCTTTGTTGCATAACATTTGTTGTTATTTCCCCTGGGATAGAGGGGTTATTACTTTTCTTTTCATTATTATTCTTTTTTAAAAAATTTAATAAATAAATAAATAAATAAAATGAAACATAAAATAAAAATATATATATATTAAAATATTTATTGCATAATTTCAAGCAATATATATTATTTACTCACTACTGGGTAAACTGAAGCAGTGTGTCATATGGAATGATCTACGGCATGAAAATCACAGAGCTTTAAAATCTTCACGTAGTCACTCACGTGACTCCAAAATAAAATAGTAAGATTAAACGAGAACTTACCTGTTCGAAGCTTGACCTTTATTTTATGAGGAGTTACGATGAGGGATTACGTGCCCTCCGCTCCCAACCCTCATAATATAAATGATCATCTGGTAGTTCTAATCTTTGTGAGCCTTACTATCTTACTCCGGCTATTGGTTCTGTTTTTCATGCCTCTGCTTTGAAGTATGCTGAATATGCGCCTGGCGGGGCTTCTTCACGTAATCCCTCATCGTAACTTCTCATAAAATAAAGATCAAACTTCGAACAGGTAAGTTCTCGTTTAATCTTACTATTATTTGTTTATTTGCACTTTATCTGTTTTATTTATTCATGTGTGTATATATTTATACAATGGTATATGGACACACTGATCTGTTCTGTATTCATGCCTTCTATAATTCTGTTGTGATGAAGCAAAGCAAGAATTTCATTGTCCTATCTGGACAATGAACTCTCTTGATAATGACAATAAACTCTCTTGAATCTTGAATCTTGAGGATCATGTTAATATGTGGGGATCGCTGGTAGGCGCGGACCTGGTGGGCCTGTTTCAGCGCTGTATCTCTAAACTAAACTTAATTAAACTGAAATCCATTATAAGGAGGTTCATGATGACAGAAGTAGACTGTGCTTCAAATTCATAAGCCTGCAGTGCACTAGTTATGGGAAGGTAGCCTTGAAACATGTGACAATGTTGTGGAAATGTGTAATTGGAAACATCTTCGACTTTTTGAAAAAAGCTATTTTTGAACTCTTCTCAATTTCATAACTGACGCCATTATCCTTTTCCATTACTGGATAACTGTGAAGCTAGCACAATAAACGTCCTAAGTATAAAGTGCAAAACCAACAATCACGTTTAAAGTAGCCCAGACTCACGGTCATCATATTGGACAAAGCACTCTTAAAGGGCCTGTCCCACTTAGGCGGTTTTTTTTTTAGGCGACTGCCGGCGACTATCATAGTCGTAGCAGGTCGCCGAAAAAACAGCGACTGGACCCCTCCTACGACAATGTCTACGACAATGTCTACGACAACCTACCCCCTAGTCGACGTCCAGTTACAGCAAGCTATCGACAACAGGCAACCCATTGAGGCGTCCACCTACGATCACACTACGACACCCCACGACCACACAGGCAACAACCTACGACAACCAGTTAACCTATGCCCACCCGCGACAAGCTACGACAGGCTGCGACCCTGTCAACGACAACTGAAGACAATTTAGTCACCGGTACCTGTCGCCGGTTGACATAGGTAGTCGCCAATGGAATTCACCGAAGTCAGCACTAGCGACAACCTACGTCACCTGGTGACACCTACGATAGCACCTACGTCATGAGAAGTCAAGCTACGCTCATTGGCGTCAACCCACTGTCGCTGAAAAATGTTGAACATGTTGAAAATCCAGCGGCGACCAAAAAGACGCTACCACTGTTTGGGCGAATGAGGAGACTACTCACGAGCATACAGGCGACACCCCGGCGACCATGTGGCGACAGCCTAGTCGCCTGTAGTCACCTAAAAAATAACCTAAGTGGGACAGGCCCTTAAGTTTCTCTAAGGGGTCTCCTTAGTGTTTCATAACCCATGCAGGCAAGTCCACATCAAATGGTCAGCCGATATGAATTCTATTCTTGGGCCTCACCGGGGCAGTGGGTCACTTTGCTCTTCTAGGGCACTGTTATTATGGATGTCCTTTTAAAGCAAGTAGGGGCCTTGGACCTTAGTAGTGAGAGGATGAAGTTGTCAACAAAGTGTCCAACCAGATGGTTCGCGCAGGTTTGAAGAGTGCGACAGGTACACCTTCAGATCTGTACGCTTTCCGAGGTTTACCTTCACAAAGAATCTTTTAACATTGGCCCCAGTGATTGATACCACAGTGTCATCAGGGGTTGTGGGGGCCTGAGAAGGTATATTGATGTTTTCCCTTTCAAAGCAAGCATAGAAAACATTATAGACACAAAATGCTGGAGTAACTCAGCGGGACAGGCTGCATCTCTGGAGAGAAGGAATGGGTAATGTTTTGGGTCTCAGTCTGAAGAAGGGTCTCGAATCAAAATGTCATTCATTTCGCTGCCTGTCCCGCTGAGTTACTCCACCATTTTGTGTCTATCTTTGGTTTAAACCAGCACCTGCAGTTCCTTCCTACTCCTTAGAAAACATTATGATCATATGCAAGCAATGCTGTTGCTTGAGCTACTGGGTTTCCTCTTCTCGGAAGTAACGGCATGCAAGCCATGCAACATCTCGGATTTTAATAATTAGTCTGGGTCAGGCAGCATCTGTGGAGGGAAATTGGCAGATGACAGTCAGGTCCCTCTTCAGACGTAAGATCTTGCTCAAGATTCCAGTGTCCGTAATCCCTTGTGTCTGCATTTTAATAATTACATATGCTTTTAAGCTTACTTAGAGGATGCCCTCAAGGTGATTGGATACCAACCGTCTCTCAATCCTGAAGAATCTGTCATAATTTCTGTATTTATATATTTTATTCTCTAGTGCAGTCATGCTTCATCAAAGGGTTACCTCATGTCATGGTGCAATGCATGCATTGCAGTGTAAACAAAAGGAATGTCCTGCATGATATTAAAGCTTTATCTTGACCAAGATGTCAAATTAAACATTCAGTTGGAATTCCACGATGTTCATTTAAAAAGTGCTTTTATTATACAAAAGTGGTCCAAGGGGTTTCACAGTAGAGTTATCAAGTAAAGTTTGACACTGAGCTAGACATTGGTAACATTAGGGCAGTTGGCCAATAGCTTGGTAGAATTTGCTGAACATTTATGCGCGGTCCACCTACGCCTAAAGGACCTCCTGGTTCCCAACCATTTCAACTCCCCATTCCCATACTGACCTTTCTGTCCATGCGTGAGGCCTCCTCCATTGCTAGAGTGAGACCACACGCATATTGGAGGAACAGCACCTCATATTTTGCTTGGGTAGCTTACAACCCAGAGGTATGAACATTGAATTATCTGAATTTAAGTAAGTTCATCTCATATTGCCATCCCCTTCCTCCACCCTAGTCGTTCTAACAGTTCCACAGTTCTCCACATTGTTTCTCACACATTCCCTGGCCAACAATGGACCTACCAGGCACCACCCTGCATGAAGTCATTTGTGGCTGCCCTGATTGGTCCTGGTCTTTTCTCACCTCCAGCTCTTTACATCCCGTCCCCACCTCCTACTTTCAGTCTGAAGAAGAGACCAGACCCAAAATGTCACCCAACCTTTTTCTCCAGAGATGCTGCCTGACATGTTGAATTACTCCAGCATGTTGTGTCTACCTTGGTAGATGAAGGTGTCACGGAGCACCTTAAAAGAAGGAGAAGTGGGGCCACCTAGGAAGTGAATTTCAAAAGTTAAGGCTTTTAGTTAAAGTTATACATTAATTATACGCGTAATGAAAAACACAATTGGAAAACAACGTCATGGAAGTACAAGGAGTCTGCAGTGTTCCGTTGCTGAGGTAGGATTAGGATTTTGCAGGTCAGTTCAACAACCTGATGGTCAAAGGCAAATAGTTCCTGAAACTGGTGGTGTGGGACTTCAGACTTCTGTACCACCTGCCCACTGGTAACAGAGCGAAATGGGCATGCATGTGAGTTTGAGTTTTTATTAAGATAAGGATTAGTGCGAGGGCAGGGCTTTGGTTAGGATGGAACTTTGCTATGACAGGCCTGGAAGGCCACCATTGCAAAATAACCTTAAAGCTTCTTCATAGGGAAACACATCTCCAGACTGTCATGTTGCAGATAAAAACAAGTGGCTTCAGAGCCAATGCAAATGACTGTTAAAAATCAGTCAGCCGATAACATTGTGTCCAATTAGTGTTACCAACCAAGGGCAAATTTGGTAAACTGGCCAATATTGATCTCACAATCAAATTAACAGTGCAACCTTTATGAATGTCATCAACCCTACAGTACTTTATTATGATCGCATTAATTTTACATGCCATAATACTTTTCAAGATGTTAAATCCCATTGAAATCCATGTTTGTTTTTGTACCGTGGTCTGAGTTTTCATACTCTGTTGACTGCTCAAAAAGTTTATTGCCCACAGCTTGGTCAAAGTTGAGAGCAAATCTCAAGTTTGGATCTGGTAGTTACATAATTGCTGAATATCTGTGGCAGGCAATTGGTACAAACCGTCTATAAGGCTTCTTCTCACCACTGTCTGCAAGATGTACTGATGATATACAGCTTAAATCACACTTCACAGTCACTAATCTGGGAACAAAATCCATAATATAACTGCAGCATTAGCAACTGGTCAGATGGGTTGCAAATGAAATTTAATACAGTAAAGCAATACAGAGTGGTACCTATAATAGCAACCATGATCACAACAAGAAAGGTATAACCTTAAATAAGGTGAATCAGCATAAGTGGATCTGAGCATGATGGCTGCTGATGCTCAGAAAGTGGTATCACATTGCACAGGATCAGTTACCACAGCAAATAAACACACAGTGTCAACGACGATGTGTGATGGATTCCTAAAAGTGCCAGTAAAATCAGTGCCGAGAACATAAAGAGCAAAGTCATGAGTGACAACACCATATCTAGCAACGATTTGCAATTCTCCAGTGGGGAAGGAAGAAAACACTCTTTGCTTCCCTAAAAAAAATGTCCGTTCAAAATGAGAGTACTCGGAAACTGCAGCATGTTCTTCCAGTAAAAACAAGGTGCTTTCTCCAGAATAATAAAGTGAGTGGAGCATAGTTAAATGCAAACTATGTACATATAATCAATTTCAGTCACTTTTGTGAGATTGATTATCATCAAATCTATGTGATTTAAGATTGATAATCACATCAACCACCTTCATCTATGTGGTCATCAATCTCAAATCACTTGGGAATTAACAATTATTCTCACTGATTGACTATAATGTCACTTGTTTAGTTTAGTTTATTATAATGCGTGATTGCAGATCCACTTCTGGAACCAGCATGCAGATGGCCTGGGAGCCTTCCTGGAATATGGCTATATTACTATCTCACTATATCACCACCTTACATGGAACGGAAGTCTTGCAATGGTATTACTTTTTTTTTTAATGCTTATCAAAGCATTTCAGGAGCAATTGGGTCATTTTTTTATTGCAGTCTCTGCTCTAGTATAGAAATTGCAACAGACACTTTCATACAGAGTGAAGTCCCAACCACATTGATATGACAATTTCCACTGACGTTGGTTGAGGTACCAGTACTGCCCCGGGATATCAGGGACAGTTCCTCTGCTCTTCATGGAAGAGTGCAGTGAATCATTTACCTTCATGTGAGGTGCCAGTGGGAGCCTCAGTTTTAATTTCTCATATGACATCTCCAATGATGTTTTGCTGACCAGGGAGTAACAGCCTCCATTTTGCCGCACCAGGGAGTAATAGCCTCTGTTTGTGCTTTGAAGTAGGACCTATGTCACAATGTTATAACTAGAGCCAGTATTTTGCCATAATTGCCATGTGCCTTTTCATGCCTTTTTTTAATGATTTCACCAGGATACTTTTTCACGATCAAATGCCTAAATTGGCTTTTTTTTTGCCGTTTTGCTATTTTCTCTAGTTGTACTGTGATTACAATGAAGTTTTCTATGTTAACACATTAATATTAATGTCATTATTAACGTGTTAACATAGTATAACTTACAAGAAAACTGCCACCACCGGGGCAAAACCTGGGCCGCCACCGTCGGTCGTTCATTCGTTCGTGCCACTGCCTGCTGGTTCAGTTTTCTACAAGATCGATTTAAGAAAGAAATGCAGATGCTGGAAAAATCAAAGGTAGACAAAAAATGCTGGAGAAACTCAGTGGGTGAGGCAGCATCTATGGGTTGAAGGAATAGGCGATGTTTCGAGTCGAGACCCTTCTTCAGACTGATGTGGGGGAGGGGCTGGAAAAAGAAAGGAAGAGACGGAGACAATAGGACTAGAAGGAGAGCTGGGAAGGAGGAGGGGTAGGGAGAAGACAAGGGTTATCTAAAATTAGAGAAGTCAATGTTGATACCGCTAGGGTGTAGACTCCCCAAGCAAAATACCCAAGCTTGTTTCCGCACTAAATTTACTGCTGGCTCTAGTCGCGAATCTGAGTTTTCGCGAATCTGAGTTTTCGAGTGATTTGTGCAAGGCAGTCATTGATGCTGGAATTCCACTGTGGAAATTTGAAAACAAATCTCTCAGAGGTTTTTTAGAGAAATACACAGAAGAACATATACCAAGCGAGTCATCATTATGGAAAAATTGTTGACAGCAACTTCAACATTGTTGTGCAGAAAATTAGATATGAAGTTGCATGCAACAAAATATGGATCCCAATATGTGAGTCAACCGATGCTGTGGGGAGATATGTTGCCAACGTGGTCATCGGTACACTGGAAGCAGGTCAACCATCAAAGAAGTACTTGTTGACATCGGAAGTATTGGGGAAGTCAAACAGCTCAACTATTGCTCAGTTGTTTACATCTTCACTTGCTGTACATTGGCCAGAAGATATAAAACACGAGAATGTACTTCTGTTTGTGACAAAGTTTTATTCCCCAAAATGTTGCATTTGGCATGTTTAGCTCAAGGACTTCATAGAATTGCCAAGCACAGACATAGCTTGTTTCCAAATGTCGATCACCTAGTTTTCAATGTCAAGAAAATCTTCCTCAAAGCATCTTCCTTGAACAACTGCACAGTCATGTGTGCAGTTATTCAAGGAAATGGCACCCGAGATTCTGCTACCTCCTCAGCCCATTTTGACTAGGTGGGGTACATGGCTCACTGCTGTACTCTACTATGTTGCAAATTTTGAAAATGTAAAAGAAATCATCAACTGTTTTGAAGAAAAAGAATCTGCTGCAGTCAGGATCGTCAGTGAAATCATTCAGTAAAAGTCACTCCACCGCGATCTTGTATTTATTGCTTCCAATTCTGCAAACTTCCCACAAGCTATCAGTTCCCTTGAGAAACATGGCAAAACATTAGTGAATAACTTGCAGGTTTTCAACAAAATAATTGACGATATTCGTAAAGTTCCTGGCGATGTAGGTAAAGACATACAAGGAAAACGTGAGAGAATGATTTTAGCTAACAAAGATCTTGAAGAAATACAAAACATAGCTAAAGTTCTCAAAGGTAGTTGTAATGGACAAGATATTGATATGAATATAGAATCTGTAGCTTGTTTCAAGTATGCACCAGTGACCTCAGCTGGGGTAGAAAGACGTTTTTCACAACTGAAGCATATTCTGTCTGACAGACAGCATATTTTAACACCAGATAATTTGAAAAAAATGCTAGTAATTATGTGCAACCAGGCAACTTTGGTCATTTAATGTAGTATACCTTTATATTATTATTTTTAAGCCTATTTTGGTGGTGGAAATAAATGCCATTTTATGCCTTTTTTTGTTAATAAATACCTTTTTTGTAATTTTATTTTGCCTTTTTGCCTGTCCATTTCAGAGTTTTTCAGTGCCTAAACATCCTGGCTCTAGTTATGACTCAGAGATGAGAGCCATCTGACTTTTATAATTGAGTCATTTTATACAGCTCATCTAACAGTTTTCTGCAGCGTGATATATGTGCTCATGCATGCAATGGTTATAGGGAAGGATTCTGGGTGATATATATTGTGCAGGCTGATCATGGCTGATTTTTCATTTAAAGCTGATGAATAGGCAGGCTTCCTGCACAACCCACATGAATGGTTTTCCTATATCCGGTGTTTTCTCACACACACTCACCTGTCCTCCTAGTTTTATCCTCCCTTTGTTCATCCCGCTTCTCGTTGAAATTCTTATTGTCAAGGTGATCAAGGGCTGAACGTCGTAGAAAAGAGACTGCATCCTCATGGGATGGGATGGGTGAGATTTCGTGTCGAGACCCTACTTCAGACTTCTCCAGAGATCCCGCTGAGTTTACTCCAGTAGTTGGTGTCCATCCCGGTGGCAGGGAGCCGGGCTTGGCCGACCCGCCGCCTCTACTTGCCGGTCAGTCGGGTGATCATCGCCCTCCGCCCGGAATGCAGCGGAGTTTTGCACCCAGTGAGTTGTCCAACGCTCATGGTGGACGAGGGAGGACAGCAACAGGCCAGGTAAATGAATATGAGCACATAAATGAGTATAGCATTTCTTGTTTTTATGTTTTAATTTACAAGCCGCTTCACACGAGGCAAGTTTTATTTTCAGTCCGAAGAAGGGTCTCGACCCGAAACGTCACCCATTCAACGATAGACACACACAAGCTGGAGTAACTCAGCGGGACAGGCCGCATCTCTAGAGGGAAGGGATGGGTGATGTTTAGATCCAAATGCTGGAGAATTTCAGCAGGTCGAGACCCTCCTGTCACCCATCCCTTCGCTCTATAGATGCTGCTGCACCCGCTGAGTTTCTCCGGAATTTTGTGTACGCTCGATTTTGCTGCATCTGCAGTTCCTTCTTTAACACTGCTGGAGTAATTCAGCGGGTCGAGATCCTTCTTCAGAAGACGAGCCCCCCCCCCCCCCCCCCCCCCGCACCCCCAACCACCTTCCACCTCAACTTGCGCCTGGGCACCAAAGCAGCTCAAGAGGCGAACCCTGAGCTCCGTCTCCCAACAATCTGAACAGCGGCTGCGGCCGGCCGGCACCCGGCATGGACTTCTCACCCCTCACACACTTTTACTCTCACCTAGTCCCATCTCACCTGCACTCAGACCGGAGCGTGGCAAGTGGGTTACTGACCCCGATCCCCTCCTTCACAACGCCAGACTGCCCAAACACTGTGAACGGAGCTCTCCCCCCACCCCGGGAACTACAGTATTTAAAAACATAAAGCACAAAGAAATGCACTTACCACATTATTGGTACATTAAGTCCATTCTCCATTTGTTTGCTAAGATACTATTAAAATAATGGCAATCCATATTTGAACATCCCGCCAAGAAACTCGCGATGCGCATGCGCAGAAAGATGATGCACATGCGCAGTGCTGCAAAGGCAGAATTTCTGCTGCCTTCAGCTCCCATTGAATCTGACGGCTCAGGCAGCGCTGGCGGCACGGGGGCTGCACAGAGCTTCCCGTGTTACAAGCGCTGCGGGTGAAAGGCACGGAGAATTATGCCTACCTAAGAGATCGATCTCTTACATAGGCATAATTCTCCCATGCCTTTACTATTTATATTTAAAAATTGCCATTTCATAATTTTAGTCAGGGTAGGCAGTGCCTACCTTGCCTACCCTGACGGCACGTGCCTGGTCCAGAATGATTACCTCGAATGTCTGGAGATGCACTATAGAACGTATTTTATGGAATGGAATGTAATACTTTATTGTCAGATGTGACAAGTCACAGTGAAATTGGTGCTGGCATAACCAAGGTATGCAGTCACCAGATAAACGTCGCTGACAGTTACAATGTACCGCCGCCAGCTCTGCCATTGTTCTCCCCCCCCTCCCTCCCGGCAGTCCCCACACGCCGGGTCATCCATTGTTATCCCCCCACGGTGGGCCCACCCCGCCCTCATCAAACGCGGGTCGACCAGCGAGGCTCCTGCCGATCCATGAGGCTTCATCGCTGCCATCGCAAGGCTCCGTTGCCCGGGAGGCTGCACCGCCACGAGGCTCCAACACCACCACAAGGCTCCATTGGCCCAGGCAGGCTTCACCGCCCGGCTTCTCTGTGTCCTCCTGGAAGGCCTGGGGGGGCAAGTCGGGCCTACCGGGCGGATTCCAGTCCGTGGAGAGGGTCGTCGGCGCCTTAGTTGGGCCCACTGAGCGGGCGAGTCCTCAGTCTCTACCGGATGCACGGCTTCCTGGGATACATCTTAACGGGATGCATTCAGCCTTAAACGGCAACTGCTCTGTTCTTGACCACCTGAAGCTGCAGAGAGTGGTGAACACAGCTAAGCCCATCACATGCTCACCACTTCCTTCCATCCAATCCATCTTCACTTACCTTGCATCAGGACTGCTGGAAATATTGTCAATGATACCTGTCATCCCGGCTATTCCCTATTTTCTCTTCTACCTTCCGGGAATAGATGCTCAGATGGAGAATGCAAAGGAATTTAATTAGCCAGAGGGTGGTGAATCTGTGGAATTCATTGCTATAGACAGTGGTGCAGTCCAAGTCATTGGGTATTTTTAAAGCGGAGATTGACAGGTTCTTGATTAGTAAAGGCATAAAGGTTATGGGGAGAAGGCAGGAGAATGGGGTTGAGAGGGAAATATAGATCAGCCGTAATCAGATGGCAGAGAGGAATCAAAGGGCCAAATGGCCTAACTCTGCTCCGATGTCTTATGATGCAGGAACATGAAAGTACAGTCCAGACTTCAAAAACAGTTTCAAAAACAGCTCCTGAACCAATTCCCTCTTTCACACACTCTCCCTAAAGGTGTTTACACTTTAGACCAGAGATACAGCATGGAAGCAGGCCTTCAGCCCACCAAATCCACACTGACCAGCAATCATCCCGTACACTAGCACTATCCTACACACTCGGGGCAATTTCCAATTTTTACCGAAGCCAATTAACTTACAAACCTGTTTGTCTTTGGAATGTTGGGGGAAACAGGAGCACCGGAGAAAGTCTAGGTGGTCACAGGTAGAATGAACAGGCAAGCACCCATAGTCAGGATCGAACCTGGGTATCTGGAGCTGTAAGGCAGCAACTCTACGACTGTGCCACCCATCAGTTGTGAGATACTCTAATCCTTAATTCTACCTCCTTCAGTTAGGCCATGGCTGCACTTAAACATCTTTTTTGCATTATTTTTCATTTCACTACAATCATGCACCATTCTGTTATTTGCACTCATCATGGCAGTCATGCCATATTTATCATAACTGTATGTATACTGTTTAATCCATGAGTTTCATGTGATCAAGGAATTTCATTGCATAAACTCAACTAAATCTGATCCTGAGATAAATATTTAGCTTTGCCATTCAAATTTAAGTGAAAATAGAACATAAAAAAGTCTGAGAGGAATATGAGCTCTGTGACAAATGAAGCACAATTTTAATGAATGCACTATTCAATCAAACAAATTAATTAATTTAAGGCAAGGACTGCTCACTTGTTCAGGAGCTGTTTTATTCTAGTAAGGAAGATGATTATAATGCAGTTGATTAGCATAAGCAAGAAGATCCAGTCTAATGCAATGATTAATTGCTAGCATAATTGAACCATAACATATGCCTAATGAAAAGATTACTTATATCAAAATTTGAATATCTGTATTCAGGCTCCTGCTTAATTAAAAGTCTGGCATGAATATGAAAGGCCTATTTTTTTCCAACTCCAAGTGACAGCAATGGAAATCCATTAACAGATGCCCTAGGTATAGATCAAGCCACTTGTTATCTGAAGAACACAATGAGTGATAGAAGGTGAGCCATAGTCTAGTTAATCACACAGGAAACAAATTAGGATATTTGTTGTTGGGAATACAGCCATGATCACATTGAATGGCAGTGCTGGGTTGAAGGGCTGAATGGCCTACTCCTGGACCTATTGTCTATTTTCTATTGTCTAAATCAAAGCTGTGTGAGCAAGTGTTCACAGTGGCTGCATTCTTGTCTCCGAGTCATACAGCTGTGGTATAGGTTCTCCTCTCTGAGCGTTAAAATGTAGGCTGAGAATTCAGGGCTGTACTGAGGGAGAGAAGCTTTGTCAGAGGCCTCCTCTTTTAGCTGAGATGTTAATCCAAGGTTCCATCTCCTCTCCCAAGTGTGAGATTCCGTGACACAATTTTGAAGGAGGAACAGGTAAGCTATAACTCTAAACATCTGTAATGCAAACTATCCCAGAGAGGTAGCCTGATCACATATTACGCCGCATTTGTGGTGCCTTTTTCTAAGTAACAATTGCAATTGAGATTCAAAAATAGCGTTTTTCCCATTATGAAAGGAGTGCTGTTATTGAGTTTGCCATAATAATTGGATAGCAACTGTCATTGGAGGCCATGCCCTTGGCTACCAGGATGGGGAAATTCTCTCCCTAACCATCTTTTACTTTTTGTCACTTTTTTCTCCATTGAATTATTCATAACAATCTATTTAGGATACCAAAATCTTCAATCACTAAATGAAACGGGTTGATCTGGCGTGGATGCCTCCATTGTTATTGTTGGTCCACCCACACCCATACTCATTCAGAAGCCTATCTTGCTAACATTGAGAATCCTAGACTCCAGTGGCGTGGCCCAGGGAATGACATCAGTGTCAGTAGATGGAAGAAGCCCTGCTCCTGAAACATGCTGAACTACTTCTCACCTAATGTAGTCCTACCCATAGTTTTGCCAGTTAGAAAAGCTGAGGAATATTTTAAATATCACTGTCTTATATTCGCAGGCATTTAACAACTATTAAGAATGAATTTAATAGTTTTGAATTATTTTTAAATAAGGGCACAGTGGCACAGCTGACAGAGCTGCTGTCTCACAGTGCCAGAGACCCGAGTTCGATCCTGACCTCAGGTGATATCTGCGTGGAGTTTGCAGGTTCTCCCTGTGACCATATGTGTTTCCTCTGGTTACTCCAGTTTTTATCCACATCTTAAAGAGGTGTGGATTTGTAGGTTAATTTGGCTCTGTAAATTGCACCTGGATGAGTAAGCGGTATAAGATAGAATGAGTGCAAAGTCGATAGTCGGCCTTGGACTCAATAGGCTAAAAGGCCGGTCAATGCTGTATCTTCAAACTAAACCAAAATGTTTTAATTTTGCACAGCTGGTGACACTCTTGGTTTAGCATCTGATCCATTAACAAGGGCCTGGCTCCAGCTGAGACTCTACAAGGCTCTAAAGAGCAATTTCAGCCAGCTTCAATCAGATAGAGGGAAACCTCGCACAGGATGTAATATTCATAATATAAATAGGAACATTTTACTTTTAGAAGCTCCTTTATAATCTCAATTTTCTTAGACTCAGGGTAGGACTTTCATCTGACATCCTGTCTGCTTTCTCACATGGATGTAGAAGAACACACAGCACTTCTTCAAGGAAGAGCAAGGAGGTTCTGCCTGGTATCCTTTGATCAACATCGCTAAAGCAGATCTGGTCATTATATTTTGTGGGTACTTATAGCTGGAGGAGACATATAAGCTGCCTGATTTTCCACATTACAATGCTGGCTTCACATCAGTAGTACTTCAATGGACATTGTGAATGTCACTGTAGAAACACGTCTTTCTTTTACAAACACAATATTGAAGTATTATTCTATTGCGACATCCTGTCAACCCCATTCTTTATTTTGTCTGCTCTTTACCCCAGAAAATCATTTTCATTTCCAGTCGTTTTCCATAGAGTCACAATGCCACGGAGAGATACTGCAATTATCTAAGGCCCATCTAAGATTTACCTGAAAACCTGCATGTCTTTGGGATGTGGGGGGAAACCGGAGCGCCCGGAGGAAAACCACATGGTCACAGAGAGAACGTGCAAACCCCAGCACTCGAGGTCAGGTTTGTACCTCTCCCAGCTGTGACACATGGTCAGACTTGTGAGAACTTGTGGATATAGAGGGCATGTACTAAATGAAGTACAAAGTACTAAATTAAACAAAGTAGCAGATGTTGCTAGAGTCTCAGCAAATGAAGATTTGTTTGAGATTCTGAATGAGTTAAAAACTGATAAAAAGGAGACACTTGAAAGGCTAGCTTTACTTACAGTGGATGAATCACCTGGCTCAGATGGTCAGCATCTGAGGTTGCTGAAGGCATAAAATGAATAGCAATATAAAGTAACAATTGTTAAAGGGGTATGAGAATGGCAAGATTTGGGAATGTCCTTTTGTAAGTGTTGAATGTGGCAAGGCAGGTAGAAAATCTGTTTAAAAAAAGCGCACCGAATCCTGAGCTGAGGCAGAACGTACCATAGCATGGAAGACACAATGATCAGTTACGACACAGCTGGAAAATTTGTGTCCAGTTCTGGACGCCACAGTTGGCATGAAGACATGAAGGCCTTGGAGAGGGTGCAGAATACATTTATGAGAATGATTCCAGAGAAGAGGGACTTTAGTAATGTGGGTTGACTGGAACAGAGAGATCTGAAGAGCTATTTAAAATCATGAAAGGTCTGGACAAAGTAGTTAGAAAGAAAACATTCACATTGGCAAAGGTGGTCAGAATCAGTGGTTCTGTTATTTCAGGAGTTAAATATTTCTTTATTTCAGAAATTCAGAATAACAGGAGTGAAAATGACTCGTAAAAGAATCAAAAGTGACAGAAGGAAAAACGTTTATACAGTGAGGTTGAAGGGTCTGGAATGCAATCGGGGAATGGCAGAAGCAGATTCAATCATGGCATTGAATAGGAAACTGGATAAGTACTTGAAAGGAAAATTGTGGGGTGTGGGTACGGCAGTGAGACTGGCTGGATTGCCCTTGTGTAGAGCCAGGAAGACCTGATGGGTACAATGCCCCCTTCTGTGCTTCCGCAGTTACTGGACCTTGAACCACTGGAGACAGTTGCTCCATTATGTACTCCATCAATCATTATTTAGCAAACTGATTTTAAATCTGATTTATTGGTCATTCTTTCTGCATCTCCTTTAATTAATCTTTAATTAATGAATGGCAAACATTCATTGTCTGTTGGCATGGTAAAAACATCAGCATTTATTGTTCACCGTAGAATTGAGGAGGCATTTAGAGTTAACCATGCTAAATGTGTCTGCAGTCAAATGCAGGACTGACCCAATATGCTTGGCAAATCTCCTTCCCTGTTGGACATGACAAGTCCAATTAAGCCAAGTTGAATTTACAGATGCAATGAAAATCGTACGAGTTACTCCAGCACTTTGGTATTTTTTGTAAATCAGCATATGCAGTTCCTTGTATCTACCTACTTCAGTTACCCACCTGAGCCTTCAGAAAGGTTGCCTGGGCTGATCATGCATCCTGGGGCTGTGAAATGCACACAATTTTCTATCAACTCTTTCTTTCCCTATTCCAACATTTGAATTCCCTGTAGTGGAATTATTGGTAACATTTCCATGGTTCCATGGTAAAGGCTACAGCTTAATCTTTCGATCCATTACTTTATTTGTTTTGTCAGCTGTGCCTTCGGGTGCCAGGGCCCCAAGCTCTGAATTCCCTCCGCAGATCCCTCCACCTCCCTGACCTGCTGCTGCTCCTTTACCTCTCACCTCTCCTCAGCCGTTCTCTGTTGATCTTTGTTCAATAACGCTCCGGGGAAGTGCTTTAGGACATTGTGTCGTGATGTAAAGGCCTTTTGCTAATGCAAGTATAAAAATATCAATATTGTTGCCATGTCTCCCTACCTATTTGCTGAAAATAAAAAATCTGTAAATAATCTGTGTTATTTCTGCAGCTAATTAAATGCTACTGAAATACTTGATCAGATGCTGCAGGGCTGCAAATATAGCAGGGGCCGCAGCAGCTGCGATTGGAATGAACAATGCCTGACATGCTAATGTTTGCCACGTGCGCCTACCGGAGGTGATTTTTAATGTAAATGATATGCACAAGCAAAACCCAAGGCATTGTGTAGTTCCCACAAACACCCATCCGATTAGCACAATTAACAAGTCACAACCTTATTAGTTTGGACATCCTTATTCCAGAGATTATACTGAAATAGCGACCGGGATAAAGGAAGATGAAAGCCATGCAGAAATCGAACATAAAAAGGAGAAATTTGCATTAAAATTGCATCAGATGGGACACTGATGTAGTCAATGTAGTCAATACTTAGGAAACACGATGGGCATTTTGAACACTGCAAAGAGAAAATAACCTGCTTCCGTGATGGTCTGAACTCCACAGGAACCCACCTGCTCTGCTGGAATAGTGATCCAGGATCTTTAATGTCCTCCTGAAAGAGCAGATAGAGCTTTGGCTTACATGATGATGAATAGTTTTGATGAGGAGTCATAGAAACAGGCCCTTCAGCCCAACCTGCCATGTCAACCAAGATGCCCATCAACACTAGTCCCACCTGCCTGCATTTAGCCCATATCCCTCTAAACCTTTCCTATCCATGTACCTGTCCAAATGTATTTTAAATGTTGCTATAAGACATTTGCTGTCGAACAAGAATTGGTATTGTAAGCTAAAGAATTGTCCTTTGGCTTGCATTCATATAGCAATGAAGAAGGATATTTGGCCAATCATATTTGTCCCAGTTCTTCAAATGACCTCTCCAATTAATCCCACTCCTCTGCCCTACACAAGAGCCCTGCAATTTTTAATTATGCTTTATCCAAATCCTTTTATGGAAGCTTTATGTTCCTTATTGAAATTTCCTTGTTGAAATTATTCCCACTATCGTCATGCAGAAATTCCCAGAAATATCTCTTGTTATCTCTCATTATCTACCATTGGTTTCTTTTCCTCTGTACTAGGTTAGGCTAGAGAAATCTGGCCTAAACCAGTACAGAGAAAGCACTAAACAATCAGGTGCCATTTAAAACAATTATCCCATACCAGCTATTCAAACAAGCATTATTTCTGATGTCTTTCCCGATATTTAGTTAGTCATTATTGGAAAATCAAAATTTTGCCTAATGTTCAGTCAATCACCAACAAATTATTTGGTCTTTATTGTGTGGTTGTTTGTGGGATCTTTCTGTGCGCAAATTGACTACTGTCTTTGCTACATTACAACAGAGACTACATTTTAGGATATGCCAACTGGCTATGGGATGCTGTTGTAGGTGCCGTGGAAATGCAAGGCTTTCTGTCCAAGAGTCTTTACAGAAGGACGTTTATCAATAAATGTTTCCAGGTAATTCCGTGCTAGCAATGGAAGTAAGGGAAAGGAATAAAAGATTATTATGACCTGGTGGGAGGAGGTTCTTGCGAACATAGTACATAGAACATAGAACAGTACAGCACAGGAACGGGCCCTTCAGCCCACAATGTTTGTGCCAAACATTATGCCAACTCAGACATAAAAAGCTGGAATAACTCAGCGGGTCAGACAGCATCTCTGGAGAAAAGACTGAAGAAGGGTCTCAACCCGAAACGTCTCCTATTCCTTTTCTCCAGAGATGATGTCTGACCTGCTGAGATATTCCAGCTTGTTATGTCTATCTTTGGTTTAAACCAGCATCTGCAGTTCCTTCCTACACATGATGCCAACTTAACCTGATATCATCTGCCTATATATGATCTATATCCCTCTATATCCTGCACTTCACTTTGCCTATCTAAAAATCTCTTAAAATCTCATATTTACCTCCTCCCCAGTACTCTCAGTTTTAAAAACATGCTCTGCGCATCTCCACTAAACTCCACCCCCCCCCCACCCCATAATGGGAAAAAGATTCTGTCTACCCTACCTCTGCCTCATTGTTTTATATACATCTATCAAGTCTTCAGAGAAAACAATCCAAGCTTTATTCAACCTCGCCTTGTAGCTGAAACCTTCGAATCTAGGCAGCATTCTGGTGAACACAGACATTAAAGTGGACTACGAGGTCCATTACACTATCTGTGTCATCGTAACTTGATAACATGTCTCAAAGGAGAGATACAGTATATGGAGCCCTCTGGAGGCCAATATTTATAATTTTCACTCAACTGCAAAACATATATTTAGCATTTCCCTACTCTTTTTCTTCTGTCATATTTTTTATACTTGCTAGCACATTTCAAAACTAACAATTTGGCCTTTGCAGCTTAGAGCTTCATCAGGGACATTCATATTGCAGCTGTGGGATTACTTTCGACAGCAGATCTTGATAATACCAGACAGTAAATGAATTTCCCTGTACAGTTAACTTTGAAGCACGGAATACTTTCCATTTTTTCTGTTGTGATTTAGTTGGAAAGTTGATAGTGCGGAGCAATAAAAAGTTTGTTGTTTAGGGCACAATTGGAAACAATTCATTTGTGGTTTCGAAAGTGCAGCCAGAGATAAAATAAGTAATTTTAAATTTAAAGAGAATTTTACACGCAACCTTGTGCCCAATATGGAGTGAATTTAGTTTTTTTTTAAATTTATTTCACATGTGCACTAATTTCAGCCATTTGGTCTGGTGGGACTTGAACCCAGGTGCAACTACAAAGTGCTAATATTAGCGTTAATCCCTCTTCCATCAAGGATGCATAAAATATGTTCCTTTGTTTTTCACCTTTAATCTCTTGCACAACTCTACAACTCTACTTTAGACCCCTGTCTAAAATTTCTGGGTACAATTCCAGATGAGACATTAACCCAAGCTCCCCATATACTCTCTCGGGTGAACATTAATGAGCTCAGTGCAATAGTCAAAGCAGAATAATTGAAACAAGTTCATTGCAGGGAATGGAGGGATATGGATTATGTGCTACAGATAAGTCATGTTGATGAACATCATCATGTTCAGCACAGACAGTGTGAGCCAATGGGCCTTTTTTTGTGCCATAATATTCTATCTTCTCACTACTGCGGCATAAGCACAAGGTGTAGGCAGGCAACCTTTGTGCTGTCTCACAAGTTATAGAAGTAGAATAAGGCCATTCGGCCCATCAAGTCCACTCCACCATTCAATCATGGCTGATCTCTGCCTCCTAATCCCATTTTCCTGCCTTCTCCCCATAACTCATGACACCCATTCTAATAAAAAAATAAGAATTTTGTTTATCTCGTTGTCTCCGGATGATACATTAACCCAAGCTCCCCATATACTTTTTTGCGAGAACGTTAACTTACTCAGGGCAATATTCAAAACCAAATAAATGTGTCATCCATAGTGTGAAAGATATGAAGAATTTCAGCAACACTGAAAGAGATATCTGGCCATTATTGGACTGATATTTGTGGGAGCTTGTGGTTAATCAATTGGGCTCTAGTCCACCTTTACTATGCTCTCCATTAACTGTACAGTGCTTCATGGGCACAGCCCTTCCCTCCATCAAAAGCATCTACATCCCTCCAAGGTTAACCATGGTTATATGGTTATACATGAGGCGCTGCATCAAAAAGGTGGCATCCATCATCAATGATCATCACCATCCTGGCCATGACCTCTTCTTGCTGCTACTGTTGAGCAGAAGGTACAGAAGCCTGAAGTCCCACACCACTAGATTCAGGAACAACTATTTTCCTACAACTGGAGAAAATTAATAGTGACGTTTTGGGTCAGGATCCTCCTTCAGAATCACTGATGAAGAATCCTGACTCAACACATCACCTATCTGTGTTGTCCAGGGATGCTGCCTGAGTAACCACTGAGTTACCCCAGTACTTTGTGTCTTTGTTTTTGTAAATCAGCATTTGCAGTTCCTTGTTTCTACTTTTCTACTACTGAGAACATTGATAAGTGACATTTTGGATCGTATTGCCTTTTTGTATTTTTAATTATGTGATTTTTCTCCAGGTGAATTTCAAACTCATTCCTCTAAACCAAGGAGACAACATTCTGGATGCTAATACAGAGATACGAAGACCAGCAGATCCCAGAAATATTCCTATTACATGTGAGTGATATAAAACACATTGTTTGTATGGACCTTTAATAACTTTTGGATTATCAAAGGGAAATTTTCCATCATGTCACTCTATGACTCTATGTCAGGTACATGGATAGGACAAGTTTGGAGGGATATGGACCAAATGCAGGCAGGTGGGACCAGTGTAGCTGGGATATGTTGGCCGGTATGGGTAGGTTGGGCAGAAGGACCTGTTTCCACACTGTATCTCCCCATTCCACCACTCACAACAAGGGCAGAGTCCCCCTGGTCCTCACCTTTCACCCCACCAGCCAGCACATACAACAGATAGTCCTCCGCCAGTTTCGTCACCTCCAACGTGACCCCTCCACTCGCCACATCTTCCCATCTTCCCCCCTGTCTGCCTTCCGCAAAGACCGCTCCCTCCGCAACTCCCTTGTCAATTCTTCCCTTCCCTCCCGCTCCACCCCTTCCCCGGGCACTTTCCCTTGCAACCGCAAGAGATGCTACACTTGTCCCTTCACCTCCCCCATCCACTCCTTTCAGGGACCCAAGCAGTCCTTCCAAGTCTGACAGAGGTTCACCTGCACCTCCTCCAACCTCATCTACTGCATCCGTTGCTCCAGATGCCAGCTGATCTACATCGGTGAGACCAAGCGGAGGCTGGGCGATCGTTTCGCCGAACACCTCCGCTCGGTCCGCAATAACCAACCCAACCTCCCGGTGGCTCAGCACTTCAACTCCCCCCCCCCCATTCCGTATCCGACCTCTCGGTCCTGGGCCTCCTCCACGGCCAGAGTGAGCAACACCGCAAGTTGGAGGAACAGCACCTCATATTCCGCTTGGGGAGTCTGCATCCTCTGGGCTTAAAAATTGAATTTTCTCAATTCTGTTAACCCAGGCTGTCCCCTCCCATTCCCAACTCTCCCTCAGCCCTTGGGCCCTGGCATTCCTTCTCTCTCTATCTCTCCCCCGCCCAAGTCGCACTAGCTTCTCATTTTCACACCACAAAGAGCTTACAATGGCCTGTTTTCTTTCTCATCGATACTTTTTTGCATATCTTTCACTCATTGTTCCTTATCTCTCCACATCACTGTTTATATCTCTCGTTTCCCTGATCCCTGACCAGTCTGAAGAAGGGTCTCGACCCGAAACGTCGCCTATCTCCTTCGCTCCTTAGATGCTGCTGCACCCGCTGAGTTTCTCCAGCTTTTTGTGTGACCCTCGATTCTCCAGCATCTGCAGCTCCTTCTTTAACCCTTTATCACTCTGTCCTGGCCAGGAGGATGTGTGCAGTGTCCTCCCGGCCGGCAGAGGGCAGTGGAGCGCCTGCGCCGCGTCATCGCCGCTCGCCAGGTGACGCAGAGAGTATGCGACGCTGCTTGCTGTGTCCCGGTGACCGCCAGTGACTGACCGACCGACCGTCGCTGCAGCAGCAGCAGCAGCAGCAGCAGCGCCCGGGGGTAGTGGTGGTGGTGGTGGTGGCCGAGGCCGACATGCCGCTCGGTTACACGCCCGAAGAGAAGGCGCGCTTCGAGCAGCTGGTGAAGCTGCGCCGCCGGTGGCTGAAGGACCAGGAGCTGAGCCCCCGTGAACCGGTCCTTCCCCCCGGCAGCTCAGGGCCCGTGGCCAGGTTCTGGGACGGATTTCTGCAGCCGCGCAGCCTCTGGCGGATCTATGTGAGTGGCCGGTTGCAACGGCGGGGGGGGGGGGGGGGGAGGGGAGTGGATGAATGTGAGGGAGGAAGGGGTGGAGGAGGGAGAGGGGTGGAGGAGTGAGGAAGGAAGGGGTGAGGGGGGTGGAGGAGAGAGGGAGGTGGACACAAAGCCCGTCACTGACAGCAGAGCCCCTCATGCAGTGATGGACAGCAGAACCCTTCACACAGCGTGTCGGAAAGAATTGCAGATGTTGGCGAAGATGGACACAAAAAGCTGGGGTAACTCAACGGGTCAGCAATTGTTGAAATTTGTGGTTCCAGCATCTGCAATCTTTTGGAGCTCCACCTTTGCGTAGTTTGCCTCGGGCTGACTAAGCTCCAGTTCCTTTCTCCCTTGCACCTTTGGCCTTTATCCCTTGCTCAATGCTTCTGCCTATAAATCCCCCTCACATGTGTCCACCTATCACGTGCCAGATTTTGTCCCACCCCACCTCTCTTTTCTCCCCCCATTGTATAATCAGACTGAAGAAGTCTCCTGAACTGAAATAAGGAAAACATTCAAACTCCACACAGACCGCAACCGGAGATCAGGATCTAACTGGGTCTTTGGCACTGTGATGTGACAGCTCTACCACTGTGCCACCCTTTGGATGTATTGCATCCTGTATATAAGATAATAACATCCCCCACTGCACATAAACGGAGAAACAGTGGACAGTTTCAGGTTCCTGGGCACTCACATCTCAGCAAATCTCAGGTGGTCAACTAACACGAACTCCCTGGCAAAGAAGGCACAACAACGGCGTTACTTCCTAAGATCACTCAAGAAAGTCAACCTGCCACAACAGCTGTGTTAAAGAAGGAACTGCAGATGCTGGAGAATCGAGGGTACACAATGATGTTCCTCCAACTTGCGGTGTTGCTCACTCTGGCCGTGGAGAGGCCCAGGACCGAGAGGTCGGATACGGAATGGGAGGGGGAGTTGAAGTGCTGAGCCACCGGGAGGTCGGGTTGGTTATTGCGGACCGAGCGGAGGTGTTCGGCGAAACGATTGCCAAGCCTCCGCTTGGTCTCACCGATATAGATCAGCTGGCATCTGGAGCAACGGATGCAGTAGATGAGGTTGGAGGAGGTGCAGGTGAACCTCTGTCGGACCTGGAAGGACTGCTTGGGTCCCTGAAAGGAGTGGATGGGGGAGGTGAAGGGACAAGTGTAGCATTTCTTGCGGTTGCAAGGGAAAGTGCCCGGGGAAGGGGTAGAGCGGAGGGAAGGGAAGCATTGACAAGGGAGTTGCGGAGGGAGCGGTCTTTGCGGAAGACAGACGGGGGAGATGGGAAGATGTGGCGAGTGGAGGGGTCACCTTGGAGGTGGCGAAACTGGTGGAGGACTATCTGTTGTATGTGCCGGCTGGTGGGGTGAAAGGTGAGGACCAGGGGGATTCTGCCCTTGTTGTGAGTGGAGGAATGGGGAGAGAGGGCAGTGTTGTGGGGTATGGAGGAGACCCTGGTGCGAGCCTCATCTATAGTGGGGGAGGGGAAATCCCCGTTCTCTGAAGAATGAGGACATTTGTGATGACCTGGTGTGGAACACCTCATCCTGGGAGCAGATGCGGCATAGACGGAGGGGCCACAACAGCTGCTAGTGTCATTCTACCGTTGCTCCATAGAGAGTGTCCTGACACATAGCAACCTGGTGTGGTATGGCAACAGTTCTGCGGCTGATAAGAAAGCTCTGCAGAGGGTCATCAACACAGCCCAGAAGATCACCAGCACACATCTGCCTGCCCTGGAAGAGATCTATAGCTCTCGTTGCCTGCGAAAGTACTCATCTCAACCCACACCTCACTTGTTTGCCTTTCTGCCCTCAGGAAAGCGTTACAGGTCCATCAAATCACACACCACAAGATTAAGAAACAGTTTCTACCCCAAGGCCATCACCACTCTGACCTCTGCACTGAATATACACCCCCCCAATTGCCAATATTTTGTACTGCTATAACACTATACTGTGAAATATTGCACATTCTGCCTTGACAATGTTTTTCTTGCTGGTTTCGCTGTTTTCATTGTCGTTATTTATTTATCTGGAGCTCCTCTCGGGCAGTGCGCCTGAAATTTTATTATATGTATTTACAATGACAATAAAGTATTATTATTCATTTTACTGCGTGTTTGCACGTGACAGTAAAAGCACCATGGAACCAATGTTAGAATATTCTGAAGATTCACCCCACAATTGGTGAATACATTTCTCCTCATTTCAGTGGCCAACCCCTTATTCTGTAATCACTGGTTTAGGATTCCTCTGGAAGAGAAACATTCACCCTGCATCTGCCCTGTCAAACCCTGTGAGAAATTCAAATATGACCACCACTGTTCTAAACTCTGAAGAATACAAACTTATTTACTTAATTTCTCTTCGAATAGCAAACCAAAGTGAGGAGAAACTAACAGGGACACAAAAGGACAGAACGTGCTGTATTAACTCAGCAGGTCCGGCAGCAACTCCAAGAGTCCATAGAAGGGTCTCCACCAGAAATATCACCTATCGATTTTCTCCAGAGATGCTGCCTGACCTGCCGAGTTACTCCAGCACTTTGTCCATTTGTGTATTAACCAGAATCTGCAGTTCTGTTTCTTGAAACTAAAAGAGCAATCCATTTTTTATTGAGGGATTTGACAGTGAAATTGTTTTAAAAAAAATTGTATTAAATTATTTGTAGGTTCCAATCTAGATTCTATAAATGGCATTTCCAAACCAGATTCTGTAAATTGAATCTTTCTATGTGGTTTTGAATGAAATCTTTCTGAAATCTGCCATACCTGTCATCTTTGTAATTGTTTTAATGTTTCAGACTTACAAGGCATGTAATGCAGGTTGGTGGACCCTTAGTCGATTACTGATTCCTGCTTGGCTTGTTCATTACTACGTAAAGTATCATCTTGATGTGAGTACTGATAGAATGATATGCAGTGCAGTCTTCTTAATCTTTGGCAAATATTAATAATTAGTTAAAGTCTTGCATTTTTAAGGACTTCTCAAGATGCTTTATCCCCAATGACGTTCGTGTTAAGTGGTTGTAATGCATGAAATGTAGCTTGAACAGCAGAATCCCACAAATTAAGTAATATTAAGTCATTAATTATTTATGTTACTTATGGTTGTTGTGTAGATAAAGACATAGAATACTCAGCAGCTCTACGAAAAAGTGGCTTGGAGTCCAAGAGAAGTGAGGTTAGGAAACTTGTACACGTGGGTTTATAGATCAGAATTCCCCTTATAACCAACAGTAGATGCTGACTATGTTAATCCTGTAACTTTATATCTGGTTTTTATTGTTGGAAGAGGCTTGAGTGATTAGGTGGTTTATTCCCCCTTTCCTGCTGCAGTCTGCAGTAAGGGCTCCGCCTCGATTATATGTTCATGTTGCTTGAATAGATTCTATTCTCCAAGTATAAAAACAAGGAACCTATCGCTTTCACCTGAAAAGTGGAGCAGGCAATGGCCAACTCTCATTATTATACTGAGGTATCGACCCACATTAATATCTGGACATTTGAAAGCAGGGCGACTGCAAAGCTAAGAATTACAGTGGATAAAGGATTGCAAGTGGAGAGTTAAATGGGCCATGTATCTTTCAGATAGTCTCACACGAAAGGTAAATAGGAACATATGCATTTTTGGTATGGAGCAGCCAATTGGTCATCAAGCATGCACGCACCATCATAGCCAGGCACCAGTCTTCCCATTTCCCACTCGCTCTTGCATCCATCTAAGCTCCTGTGAGAAGGACAAAATTACAAAAGAAATATGCTGGGACCAATAAGAGAAAGGGATGCTCAAGCAACTTCTGCTCAAGGAATTTGGGTGCTCTTCTTATAGGTATTCAAAAGCAGTTTGAGACTCTTTTGAAGACCCAAAAACTTCAACTGCCAAGACCTTAAACTGTAAATTTATTTTATTCTGAAGGACATCCTTAAAACCCTACTACTCTGACTATCCTTTTGATTACTCTTCTAATATCTCCTAATGTGGCTCCTTATCAAACTATTGATAATGGCTGCTGAAGCAACTTGAACCATTTGACTACATTAAATGAGCTATAATTGTGCAAGTTGTTGTTTACTCTTTTTAACATTTGCATAAACATGAAGTTCTCAGAGCCAAGATGTTACATTTCTTAAATCTGTGATTTCTGTTCAACAGTCTAAACCATACGGCATTGTGAATGTGAAGCCAAGGATTTTTCCGGTAAGTTACATTACAGGATAGGTTGAACAAATTTGGTTATCTTTCCTGAAATAGTGCTAATTAAACTTTAATTGTGCTGTAGGCATTGATATTTCTTTAAAATACAAACGAGGTAAAGGAGTAAAAACAGTCTGGGTACTGGAAATATTAGGAAAAGTGAAACCCAACACAATCCTGTAAGTGGTTTATGGTTATCAAAAATGCAAGTATCTGTTCTTTCTCTGCAGCCTTGTAATCTGGAGGTGTTGTTACAGTGAAGTATCAATCAATCGGATGGGTAAAATAACGGGGTGATGAGAAAATAAATCAGAAATTATTTCTAGTCAGAATTTAAGGATATATATATATTATTTCTAGTCAGAATTTAAGGATATATATATATATATATATATATATATATATATATATATATATATATATATATATTATATATATATATATATATATATATATATATATATATATATAGATGACACGAGGAGGTTTGTCTTTTCACAGTTTTAGTTGTTACCCAGGGCATGCAGGGTCTGAGCCATCTGCTGAATGTCACCTACAGCAATGCACAGATTGCCCTCTCTCGTCACTCATTCTTGAACTGTTTCCAGCTGAGTGAAAGGACAACAGGTGCCAAAGGAATATCCTGCCAGATGTTTGTGTTTGAATACAGAGGTTGAGGCCGCAAGATCTCTCCTCAGTGGGACTTGCGAATGTTCTCATTTTGGAGTGATGTTTGTTAAAGATAGTCACAGACCCTCTGAACGTAGTGATTTCTGTTGCCAAGGAGATGTTATTAAGTAGTTTTGCCAAATATTCAGTGGGTGTATCATATTGTCTGAAATGGTCAGATGCATGTTTATGAATAGAATTTTCCCTGGGGTTTTCCAAAGTCCTACCATCATTAGGGAAGTTGAACAAGAATGCTGGAAGAGACAGTGGAGGTGTAAAGGAATCAGAAGAATGTATACAGGTATACATCCGGCTATTGGAATAGTGCATTAAATCCAGACAACTACGTTGCCTTCTTAAGGAGCTCGGTAGATTACATCTGTATTCCTTGGAGGTTTAAAAAATGATGTAACCTTATTCATACATGTAAAATCATATTGGGGCTTGACATGGTCTATGTTGAAATGCGTTCACAAGTGGGAGAGTCACAAACAAGGGTATATAGTTAAAAGGCAAGGGACTAGCCATTTAAAACTAAAGTGCCAAGAAATGTATTCTCTGAAGGCATTGAATCTAAGGAATTCTCGGATCCAGATGGAGATGAGATCATTAGATATATTCAAGATGGAGGCAGATACATATTTTAATGATAAGGGAATTGAGGGTTTGTAGCACAGAAATTGAGGGTTTGTAGCACAGAAATGGAATTGAGGACTGCATACATTAGCCAAGATCACATTGAATGGTGGAGCTGGATTGAGGGGCCTTGTGGTATACTCCTACTTTCTTGTGTTCTTGGCTAGAAATCACGTGCTAACATTTATGCTCTGGTTAGCCCATTACATTCAGGGCATCATCCGAGGAACTATATATTGGGCTTGGAGAGAGTATGAAGTGTAGTTTTAATAGAATAGGTGGATTCCAAAAAGTAAATTACAAAGAGGTGACACAGACCAAGATTATATTCCCTGGCCTCTGGATTAAAGGATGGGTTGATTAGTTTTTCAGGTATTGTGGGAAATTAATTTTTTTATTTAGTTTAGAGATACAGCGCGGAAACAGACCCTTCGGCCCACCAACTCCGTACTGATCAGTAATACCCGCACATTAGTATTCCTACACACTTAGATCTTCGAGAAAACTCAAGGGGAGAACGTACAAACTCAGTACAGACAGCACCTGTAGTCAGGATTGAACCCGAGTCTCTGGCGCTGTAAGGCAACAATTCTACTGCTGTGCCACCGTGCTGCCACCGATATCTGAACCTACTTCTACTAATCGCTGAGTCTAGAAGCAGAGAAAATAAGTACAGTGAAAATAAGTTGGAAAAAAAAATAAATGCTTTCTAGTGTGATTACACAGTAACAGAAATGGAGGAAATGTTGTTAATTCAGAAACCAGTTTAAAACACATTTTTCCATTAAGAATAACATGCACTAGGCATTCCATCTCAGTTGGAATTTGTTGACCTAAGCTGTGCCAAGATTCATACAGAAATTAACTCTAAAGATGCAACATGTAAACTGGATGAACAGTGTACTCTGAAGTGGTTTAATTCAGAAGTACAACATGCAGCCTCTACAATAGTGACCAAGTATTTTCACACTGATGTTGCATCTAAAGTCACTAACCTGAATGACTACCGCCCGGTTGCCCTAACTCCAATACCAATTAAGTGCTTTGAAAGGCTGGTCCTCTCCCACATCAAATCCAGCATCCCTGCATCATTGGACTCTCATCAATTTGCATACAGGGCAAATAGATCCACAGAGGATGCCACCTCTGTGGCTCTTCACACTGCCCTGACCCACCTGGAAAGACAGGGCACCTACGTGAGGATGCTCTTCATTGATTATAGCTCTGCCTTCAATAAGGTCATCCCCACCAAGCTCACCACCAAACTCCACCAGCTAGGCCTCAGCTCAATGATATACGATTGGATCCTGAATTTTCTGACGGAGCGACCGCAGGCAGCGAGACTGGGGCCGCACTTGTCCTCCACTATCACCCTGAGCACCTGCATACCACAGGGCTGTGTACTGAGCCCCATGCTCTACTCCCTCTTCACCCATGACTGTGTCCCTGCATTTGACAACAACACCATTGTCAAGTTTGCAGACGACACAACGGTGATCGGGCTGATCACCAACGGTGATGAAACAAACTATAGAGCGGAGGTACAGAACCTGGCGGACTGGTGCTCACGGAACAACTTGTCGCTAAACACCTCCAAGACCAAGGAGCTGATTATTGACTTCAGGAGGTCACAGAATGGGGAATATGCACCAATATCCATCTGCGGAGACAGTGTGGAGAGAGTGTCCAGCTTCAAGTTTCTGGGCACTCACATCTCAGAGGACCTCACATGGTCCACCAACACCGCTGCGCTGGTCAAAAAGGCACAGCAACGACTGTAGTTCCTAAGAACATTCAAACGGACTGGTCTGCCCCAACAGCTGCTGATGACCTTCTACCGCTGCACCACAGAGAGCATACTAACGTATGGCATCTGTGTGTGGTATCTTAGCTGCACGGAGGCGGAGAGGAGAGCTCTTCAGTGCGTTGTCCACAGAGCGCAACAGATTATTGGGACACCGCTACCAGCCTTGGAGGGCATCTGCCACACACGGTGCCTCAGGAAGGCAGTCAGCATACATAAAGACTCCTCTCACCCTTGTAATGGACTGTTCGAACTACTCCCTTCCGGCAGACGTTACAAAGCCTTCTACGCCCGCACCTCCAGACTCGGGAACAGCTTCATTCCCAGAGCTATAGCGGCTCTGAACCGACCCTGCTGAGTACCCCCCCCCCCCCACCCTCATGGGCTGTCTCCCCCGGCCTCGCACTTTAGTCTGTGTTGATTTTACTGGTCAAATGTTCGCTTTTACGAACCTTGTTCTCGGGGTATTTAAACCTAAATTTTATTTGTCGATTAAGTTATGACATTGGATGGAAGTTGCAAACCAAATCTCGTTGCATTTATGTGTAATGACAATAAAAGATATTCTTCTTATTATTATTATTTGGTTTGTTTCTGCAGGGTGACACGATTTTGGAAACTGGGGAAGTGATTCCATCACTTGAGGATGAAAATCCCAAGCATCATTAAAGACTCGTCTTGGCATCTGACATAAATGGCTGTGATTAACTTCAGAGGAAATACTCAATTGCAGTTGTTCCTTTTTGAATTACTTATTTATCATTAAACTGATGATTTACCAGGATTCATAAAGCTGATTTTATTAACAATTTACAAAATATTGCGTAGACAGTCATGTCTTCAGCTGCTTAGACCCCTTGAGCCAGAAAAATGTATTAAGGGTGTGCACAAAGAGAAACTTACTCAGTTAACACAGACATTGAAAATACTTTCAATGTCACAACTTTATTTGCTTAAGTCAGTGAAAATAGCTATGTATGTGTCCAACTATGGATAGATGTACATTAAATACAAACCAATAAACATTTCAATAACAAAAAAGCTAATAATTATAATTGTGTTCAATATGGCAATAACTATGCTCCAGTTATGCAACATATTTCTAATTCATAATTAGCCAGATGTAGTTACCTCTATGGGCAGGGTCATCATGAGGTCCCCCATATCCTGTTGACCAGATTGATACTCTCTTCCATCCAACTGCAGTTTGGAGTTGGGTAGCACGTCGGCACCTTTACTGTGTCCCCATACCAAGCACAGTTACGGTCAATTCACATCAGTTAATTGCATATCTGCTGCAGGGTGCACTACTTTCTCCTCCAGAATAAAATGGCTGTTTAGCCCCGTTAGTCTGTACCTATGTTTGTTACATACTCCCTCTTCATCTCACTTTGTTCCCATATCTTCTTAAAACCTTTCTTCATGTATTTATCCAGCTTCACCTCAAATTCATCCAAGTTGCATGCATGATCCAATTCTATGGCGACAAGTTTAACTTGCTCACCATTCTGTTGAATTCCTTATTGATATCTCATTATCTTATGTTTATAGTCCCTAATATTATGAGGGTAACATCTTTCATAAGGGTTTGTTATACACACATTAGAATTAAGTGACAGATTATAAATTAATAAAACATCAAGACCTTTTCCTCTGAACCTATCATCCAATACACAAAACCAAGTTATATTGAACCATATTTGCAATGTTCACAACAAATTGCAAGCGTAGAACATTTAATTTTGGTCCATGTTCTTCCTTTGTGAGTAATAGATGCCAGAACATTTCACTTGGCCTCTGTTATGTTTGGTCCATGAGTGATCACGTGTCATCTCAGAGAAGAAGAATCATTATAAAATTCTATGCATCAAATTCTCCTCTAGATACCGAATAGCTGTCATCTTGGATGCATAGATAACAAATCCCCAAGATAGTAAAACGATGAAAAGGAGTATCTGTATGAAATAAATTAACTTGTTACATCAATGAACTTTACTAGATTTTAAAACAATGCTTAAAATACTGAGTAGGTCAGTCGTGCAGTTTAGCAAGCTTCGCTAGTCTCTTTCCCAGTTCTGATGAAGGGTCTTTGACCTGAAATGTTAACTGTTGCTCTTCCCACAGGTGTGGCCTGATCTATTTCCAGCATTTTCTGTTTTTATTTTAGATTTCCAGCATTAACTTTTTTTTAATTTTCAAAACTTGGGAGTTTGTTCCTTTTGGATTCTTTTGGCATTATTTCCCAATGTCAATGGAATTTAACTGAACTTTATGTTTTAGTTTTCTTTTGCCCTCACAATTTACTTGCTATAAGTTCCATATGAAAAGGTGATTAATGAAATTCCAAGCTTGGTTCTTGGTTATTTGGTTACATGGTCCTCCAAAATGTTCCAACTGTAATTTAAACTGGAGGTGGTGAAGGGAGGTTTTAAGCCAGAGAGGGTTATTGGGAAGAAGGTGCCACTTTAAATTTAGTTGCATCTGACTGGGCAACTGTGGTTTGGTGGAGATTATTCCATGCTTTAATAGTGCGTGGGAAGAACGAATTGCTGTACACATCTGTCTTTGTGGCTGGGACCACAAATTGGATCAAATGCCCTCGTCTGCTCCTAATTAGTTTGGGGTTGGTGTAGGTCTTGTGATCTATGTCTAGCTGACCATTTAACATTTTGTAAAAACAGGTCAGACGGTGAGTTTCACGTCTGTCTTGGAGAGGGTTCCACCCCAGAGAATTTAGAAGTTTGGTGACACTCGCTTCTCTCTCGTAGGTGTTAGTAACAAATCGAGCAGCCTGTCTTTGGACACATTTGATGGATTAAATGTTTTTATCTGTCTATGGGTCCGAGCTGTGGTGATACAAGACACATTTAGCCAAGAAAATAGTACAGGTGTGGCAAGAAAGACTTCATTGGCTGATTTCATAACTTCAAGATATCATGGAGTGGTTTTGCAAACAACTATAACTATAATCATTTTAATGCAGCTTCCATTGTGGTTCAGTAGAATTCCACAAATGTAGTCAGTCTCTCTAATCTTGGTGATTGATGGAACATTTAAACAAGAGATTGCACTGCAAAAATGCTGTCATGGGAACTTTTCACAACCAAAAGAGCAGCTTGGTGACATATTTTTGTGACTACTCTCTGGAGTAGAACCTGATCTTCCACCCAAACCCGCGGACTCAAGACAAGCACAACGAGACTGAAATGTGGGTACTAAACTAACTGAAAGCAATGGTTACTTTTATGAGAAACTACATCTGGGTGGAGACACCAATCATGTTTTAGTAAGTTGTAACATGACATCCCTGCTCTTATTTTCTATCCCATGGTTGATGAACGCATGTATCCATCATGCCTTCACCATCCTATCTACCTGTGGTATCATTTTTGGGGATCTATGAACTCCTACCCCAAAGTCCTACTGTTCATCAACACTCCCTATGGCTTTACCATTTATTATATAATTCCCAACCATTATTTCAAATCCCAAAATCCTTGACTTCACATTTGTTACGATTAAATTCCTTGCCCCTTTGCTCCGGAGAACTCAGATATTCAATATCGCACTGTAACCGTATGCATGTGCCAGATGCAAACTCATTAACCACACCTCATATCTTCACACTCAAAGTCTTTTATATCACAAACAGTTAGGTTCCCAGCATTGATGACACAAAATGCTGGAGTAACTCGATGGTTCAGCATCTCTGGAGTGTAGCAACAAGGAACTGAACATGCTGGTTTACACAAAGATGCTGCCTGACCTGCTCAGTTACTCCCAGCAGTTGTATCTTTTTGAGTAAACCAGCACCTGCAGTCCCTGGTTTCTATTCTCAACATTGATTTTTGTGGTAGGCCATTGGTCATGGACTTCCAAACGGAGAAGCAATAAATTACCACTATTTGTGCTTACAAACTACTGGGAGAGGTAATAAAATTCATAAGTATCATCTAAGCTGTTCAAGGAGAACATGATATTTGACCAGGGTACACAATATGCTGGAGAAACTCAGCGGGTGCAGCAGCATCTATGGAGCGAAGGAGATAGGCAACGTTTCGGGCCGAAACCCTTCTTCAAACTGATGATATTTGACCACTACAACAGTGTCCTATATTAACCTTTTTTTTTCCTAATTTCCTATAATATCCACTGATCACAGTCATGGATATACTCAAGCAACTGAGTCTTGATGGCGCTCTCTCGTAGAGGATTCCAAAGATTCACTGCGATGAGGGTGAATACATTTCTAATCTCCGTCTTAAATAAGTGACCGCTCATATTGAAGATGTAGGCACCAGACATTGACCCAGCATCTATCTTGGCAAATCCCGGAAGAATAGTGTGTATTTATAACGAGAATCGCTCTGAACTCTAGAGTACAGGGCTGGCCTGCCTTACTGCTGTCCACTGCATACTTACAAAAGAATAAATCCAGTCGAGAGTTCGCTTGCTCACACGAACCATGATAGCCCGAGATTCCCTTCACTCTGCTAACTGAGTGAACGGCACGGTCCCAGTGTGAAGCGCCTCTTCTTTCCAAAATAAAGATGCCTGAGCTTTGAGTTTTGTCGGCAAGCCCCAGCCGCCGGTGTTGGGTGAACACCGGGGAGCGGCGGTAACCATGGTTTCCCTCTGCTCTCGCCGGGCCCTGCAGCGCCGGTCCTCCAGGGTCTCGGCGGGCGGCGAGGCGAGGCGAGGCGAGGCGAGGTGGTCCTCCAGCGTCCCGGCAGGCAGCGCGGTGAGCTGGTCCTCCAGGGTCTCAGTGGGCAGCTCCTCTATAATCTTTGGGCAGCACAGCGCGGCGAGGTGGTCCTCCAGTGTCCCGGCAGGCAGCGCGGTGAGCTGGTCCTCCAGGGCCTCAGTGGGCAGCGCAGCGGGGCGAGGTGGTCCACCAGTGTCCCGGCAGGCAGCGCGGTGAGCTGGTCCTCCAGCGTCCCGGCGGCCCCGTCACGCAGCCAGCTTGTGTGATGGTGTAACAGCCTCACAGGCGGCGGCTGCACAGGCCTGTCCCCGGCGGGCGGGCGGGCGGACAGGCACCGGGGCGGGAATACCAGTGCAAATGTTGGCGAACGGATCCAAGGGGAGGTGGAGGGGAATGCTTTAACATTTAGAAAATAAAATTAAAGGAATTTAACGTTAACCCGAGGGCGATCGGGGACGGAGTGACTGTTGCAGGTAAGAGACTGAGATGGGTGGGGATGCAGGCCAGGAGCAGGCCCGGGCTGGGAGCTGGGAGCTGAGCTGGGTCATCAGCGCTGGAGTGAAAATGCTGCAGTTTGGATAAATGTGTGAAGCCATTGACATCTTAAAATTCATAATTCTGAAGAAGGGTTTTCGGCCCGAAACGTCGCCTATCTCCTTCGCTCCTTAGATGCTGCTGCACCCGCTGAGTTTCTCCAGCCTTTTGTGTATCCTCATAAGAATTATTGAAGCTTTTTTTCCAAAACAAGGGAGTGAAATAAAACTTGAAATCAAATCCAACCTTTCCGCGTGCAAAGAAATGTGTGGTAAGGAATTGCAGATGCAGAGTCTGAAGAAGGGTATCGACTAGAAACGTCACCCATTCCTTCTCTCCAGAGATGTTGCCTGTCCCGCTGAGTTACTGCAGCATTTTGTGCCCTTCGACGTATAAATAAACACTAAATAATGAGGTAGGAATGGAATGTGATGCCCTTTCCCACACGCAGAGCAGATGCCCGTTGATCATTTCCTATCTAACGTTGGCATATTTTTGTCAGCAGACTGAAATAATTCAAATTAGTTTATTGCCGCAAACACAAGGTTTGCAATGCAATTCCTTGTTCACATGAAGCCTACAATGTATATGCAGTGATGATAAATACAACAATAAACAAATCAGCTCTCTGGATAGGGGAGGCGTTGCCACTTTCCATTATTATTTACCTAGTTTTTGTCAGAGAATTGCTTAAAATGTGTTTTCCCACCACTGGATAATTACATAACCAGGTAATTTTTTTGCATAAAATCCTCCTAACCCCATTGTCATCAAAGATAGATACAAAATGCTGGAGTAACTCAGTGGGACAGGCAGCATATCTGGAGACCCTTTGTCATCAATATTGCATACCTCCCTGAAAGTGGCAGCAGAAGTAGATAAAGAGTGGGAAAGAAGGCACACAATATGCTTGCATCCATTGGTCTGGACATTGAGTATAAGAGTCAGAAATTCACGATGCGGCTTTATAGGAATTTGGTTAGGCCGATTTGTAGTACTGTGTGAGGCTTTGAAGACGGTGCAGATGAGGTTCACCAGAATGCTGCCAGAGTTAGAGGGTTTAAGCTAGAAGAAGAGGTTGAACAGACTAGGTTTGTTTTCTTTGGATCACTGGAGGTTGAGGGGAGACTTGATCGAAGCATATAACATTATGAGAGGCATAGATAAGGCAGACAGAACCTACTCGGGGTGGAAATATCAAAGACATGAGGGCATAGCTTTAAGTTGAGAGGGGCAAAGTTTAAAGCAGATATGTGGGGTAAGTATTTTACACAGAGGATGATGGGTGCCTGGAATGCAGGAGTGGTGATGGGGGCAGATATGTGGCGTTTAGGAGCCTTTTAGATAGGCACGTGCATATGTAGGAAATGGAAGAATATGGATCAAATGCAGACAGATAAAATGCAATGATTATTAGGTTGGAACCCAGTGTTCAAATTATAAGAAATTCAGTTGAGCTTCTTGGTAAATACCAAGTCCTTGTAAAGCTTTTGTGCTCAAGATATCTAGAATATGGTATTGTAAACGGTTTTGCAATGGAGCCTAAGCTGAAATGAGTTCATTGCATTTGTGTCCGGTAATTATGAACTGGGCAATAGAGATTTACTTTTCCTTCCATTATCCCCTTGTATTTCATATGCATGGAGCTGGAGGTGGTGATTATTTAGTATTATTTTTAGATTAACTCGGTTTATCCCTGGACTGAGGGACAAAAAAAAGAGAAAATAAATTATGCTGCTATGAAACTTGGGTGAAGTTTATTGAAATATGTGCGAGTCTCATGTCATAGAAACATAGAAAATAGGTGCAGGACTAGGCCATTCGGCCCTCCTAGACACAGCTAATTGTACTGTTCTTCTTGGCAGTGTTTGCCAGACAAGCATAACCTAATTTTTAAAAATCTCATAATTGCACTAGTTTTAAAATCATTGCATTAGAAACTGGCACCACTCCAATTGAATTTTTTATGGTGGTGAGTCACTGCTACATTGACAACTGCATTAGGGCTGCCTCCTGCACCTGTGCAGAACCCATGGGCTTCATTAACTTCACCACTGACTTCCACCTTGCCCTCAAGTTTAACTGAAGTATCTCCAACACCTCTCTCCTCTTTCTTGATCTCTGTCACCATTCCAGAAGACAAACTATCGACTGACGTCTACTACAAATCTACCGACTCCCACAGTTAACTTGACTACATTTCCTCCCACCCTGCATCTTGCAAGATGCCATCCCCTACTCTTAATTCCACTGTCTCTGCAGCATCTGCACCCCAGATGAGGCTTTCCATACGAGTACATCAGAGATGTCGTCATTCAGTAATGAACTTGGTTTACCCCGAGCTGTCAGAGATGGGCCCCTCACCCGTGTCTCTGGTGCAGTGTCACCGTGTCTCTGGTGCAGTGACAGGATCTGTCAAAGTCAGCTTGGATTTATGATGGGGAAATCATGCCTGACTAATCTTTTGGAATTTTTTGAGGATGATACAAGTAGAATGGATAAGGGAGAGCCAGTGGATGTGGTGTATCTGGACTTTCAAAAAGCTTTTGACAAGGTCACACACAAGAGATTAGTGTGCAAAAATTAGAGCACATGGTATTGGGGGCAGGGTTGACATGGATAGAGAACTGGTTGGCAGACGGGTAGCAAAGAGTAGGAATTAACGGGGCTTTTTCAGGTAGTGATTAAGCCTAGTGACCAATGTAGTGACTAAGCCTTTTTCAGGTAGTGACTAGTGGGGTGCCGCAAGTCTCAGTGCTTTGTCGCAATGCTCAGCGCTGGGACCCCAGTTATTTACAATATAAACGATTTAGACAAATTAATTAAATGTAACATCTCCAAGTTTCCGGATGACACAAAGCTGCAAGGGTGTGTGAGCTGCGAGGAGGTTGCTATGAAGCGGCAGGTTGACTTGGGTAGGTTGGGTGAGTGGACAGACACATGACAGATGCAGTTTAATGTGGATAAATGAGAGGTTATCCACTTTGGTGACAAGAACAAGAAGGCAGATTATTATCTGAATGGTGTAGGAAAGAACTGCAGATGCTGGTTTAAATTGAAGGTAGACACAAAATGCTGGAGTAACTCAGCAGGGCAGGCAGCATCTCCTGTTATCTGAATGGTGTCAGATTAGGAAAAGGGGAGGTGCAACGACACATGGGTGTCCTTATACATCAGTCACTGAAAGTAAGTATGCAGGTACAGCAGGCAGTGAAGGAAACAAATGGTGTGTTGGCCATTATAGCGAGAGAATTTAAGTATAGCAGCAAGGAGGTCCTACTGCAGTTGTACAGGGCCCTGATGAGACCGTACCTGGAGTATGGTGTGTAGTTTGATCTTCTTTGAGGAAGGACTTTCTTGCTCTTGAGGGAGTGCAGCGTTGCTTCACCGGGTTATTTCCCGGGATGGTGGGTCTGATATATGATGAAAGAATGGACCAACTGGGCTTATATTTACTGGAATTTAGAAGGATGAGAGGGGATCTTATAGAAACATATAAAATATTTAAGGGATTGGACAGGCTAGATGCAGGAAAATATTCCTGATGTTGGGGGAGTCCAGAACCACAGGTCACCGTGTGGGCCATTTCATCCCGAGAGTTGTGAATCTGTGGAATTCACTGCCACAGAATGCAGTGGAGGCCAATTGACTGGATGTATTCAAGAGAGAGTTGGATATAGATCTTAGGGCTAATGGAATCAAGGGATATGGGGAGAAAGCAGGAATGGGGCACTAATTCTGGATCCATGATCATATTGAAAGGCGGTGCTGGCTCGAAGGGCTAAATGGCCTATTCCTACACCTATTTTCTATGTTTCTCTGTTCCATGTTTCCTCTGGCTGTTCCAGTTGCCTCTTGCGTCCAAAGGATGTGCAGGTCTGTAGGTTAATTGATCTCTATAAATTGCCTCCTAGTGTGTAGGGAGTGGTTATGAAGTTGGGGCAACGTAGAACTAGTGTGAATGGGTGATCGATGGACTCTGTGCTCCAGGGCCTTATTCTATGCTGTATCTTTCAACCAAATCAAAAAAGACAAGAACAAGCATTTGGTTCTTCCGATTTTGTCTGTATTCCACAGAAGCCACTTCCCCACCACTCCATCTAATACCATCAAACATCACCTATTTTATTTCCCATGTACCTGCTTGCTAGATCATTTCAAAATCCTTGCACCCATACAAAACAAGTCCCAATATTTATCTAGGAAGCACTTACAAAGCTTCCCACTCAGTTGATCCTTTATTCTACTAATGTTAGAGCAACGATCTGCACTTTGGGTCTTTGGTAGTGTTCAACTGACACGTTTTCTGGATTATTGGATGGTAATCCTATTAATACCCCATCTAGTATAACTGATCATTTATTGCTTACCCGGTAGAACTGATCATTTATTGCATTGTTGTTTATTGTATCTTTATATTTGTGTTGTGTTAATACACAACACAAAGCTGCAGCGAGTAAGAAATTCATTTTCTAAGAAACAATCTGCCTGTCAAAAAATCTCCTCATCTGTGTTGACCTTATTACCGGCCTTGCCTTGACCTGCCCCTCCTCTCTTCCCGCTTTCTCCCCCCCCCCCCCCCCTTCCAACACTTCCTCCCTCCCTCTTACAATCAGTTTGAAGATGGGTCCTGATCCCAAACTTCACCTGTCCATGTTCTCCAGAGATGCTACCTGATCCGATGAATTATTCCAGCATTTTGTCTGTCTTAAGAAATTAATTGGTCCGTTCCAAATGCATATGGCGATTAAACACTCTTGAATCTGGGTATTCCTTCACAGTTAGACTTGCTTACTTAAGCGATTTTTCTGTATGAAAAACATTTTGTAATTGTCATATTGTCAGATATATTGATCAGTTGCTGATATAGGAGCTGGACTGTCTAAAATATCTGAATTTTAAATCTAGCATACTGACAATTGCACTGGCACGTGTCCGTCAGCTAATTTCATTATTTACTAATGTGAGTGTTTTATAAAACTGATAGGCATAAGGTTACAGAGTGGTGTATAGGGATAGTAAGAAGTGCTATTTATTCACATTCTATGACTTGCTTAGATTGAGTAATGCTAGTAATAAATCTGTAAGGAATTTCCTCCAACTTAAGAAGGTGGTTGGAATATGCTGTAGGCGACATGACTTATTTAGCAACGAATGATGAATGGTTGCGGAGAGGTGTACAGAGATGTACGGGTGTACTCTATTTGCATACTTTAACTTGCATAGGGTGAGGAGTGGATGGTGGTTATATGTGTAAGTTATACGGTATTTCCTACTAATCAAGAAGGTAATTGGAATGAGTGTTGTTGCTGCTTCTTTCTTTGCCTCCCACCCTCTGAGGAATAGAGAGAGGCAGTTCAGCTATTTGTTCCATCCGTGTATCATGTTGAAAGTTAGATCTTAATTGAGGAAATAAGAAAGATGACAGGGCTCGAAATTAGCGGTTGCCCGGGTGCCAATGGCAACCTACAGTCCCACCGGGCAACCTAAAAGCCATGCCATTTTGCCCGGCTTGGCAAGCAACCGGGACACCGTGTACAGGGCTTGGCGCTAGCTCTCTGCTCTCGGCGCTAGCTCTCTGCTCTCAGCTCTAGGCTCGCTGTGCTAGCTGTCTGCTCTCGGCGCTAGCACTCGGATCTCGGCGCTAGGCACTCGGGTCTCCACTCGGCGCTAGGCTCTCGGGTCTCCGATCGGCACAGCCGACCGCCGAGCACATCACCGGCCGTGGTTGTGCGCATGTGCGACCCTGCACATGCGCACTGCCACAGCAACTGGTCGGCGCGGCCACTTTCTCCCTCCCTTTGCATTGTGGGAGTTCTGGCCGCCATTGCTGTCCGGTCGCTGCCTCACCGTGACTGCTGAAAAACAATGCAGAATTACTCTCTGGAGCTGGAGTAACTCCCTGGAATAACTCTTGCTTCTTGGTTTCCTGGTCCTCCAAAAATATTCGAAATGGAATTTAAACTGGTGGACCCACCACCACCAAACTACAAACTCTGGAAAAATAACAGCCTATTGCATTTTATCTGTTTATTTATTGTGTATATATATGGTCTATAGTATATAGACACACTGAACCTTTATCTCCTGTTCTGTATTATGTTTACATATTCTGTTGTGCTGCAGCAAGCAAGAATTTCATTGTCCTATCTGGGACACGTGACAAAACTCTCTTGATTCTTGACTTGGACTTAAGCAAACTAGGGTTCTTGGGAAAAATAAAGCTATCTTAAATTTAGTTGCATCTGGTTGGTACCTATGGTAGGGTGAAGACTATTCCATGCTTTAATTGTGCGGGGGAACTCCGTAGAGCAGCCAGCATCTCTGGATAGAAAACATTGGGTGACGTTTCGGGTAGAGACCCTTCTTTACATTTCCTCTGGTTTTAGTGTTTTTAGTTTAATTTAAAGATACAGCGTGGAAACAGGCCCTTCGGCCCACCGAGTCAACGCCGACCACCAATCACCCATACTATCCCACACGTCAGTGACAAAAGCCAAGAGTGTTTTATTCTCTCACGTCCCAGTTAGAACAATGAAATCCTTACTTGCAGCAGCACAACAGAATATGTAAACATAGTACTCTGTAAACAATGATATAAACGAGAAAACAAAACTCCATACAGACAGCACCCATATTCAGGATCAATTCCGGGTCTGGCAATTTTAGGCCGCACATTTATGGCAAATGTACTGCCCCAATAGCCTTGAACTGAATTAAAACATACAGTAGCTGTGAAGGGGGACATAGCGTCACTTAGAGATTTAAGACTGAAAATGGATATTATTTTTTTTAGTAACCAACGTATAACTCAACGTATAATTTTTTGTTTGTTGGAAAATAAAATATAGTGGCACAGTTGGTGGACTTGCTGCCTCACACGCCAGAGATCTGTGTTCGATCCTGTTCTCAGGCACTGTCTGTGGGTTTCCTCCCACATCCCAAAGACACATTGGCTTTGTAGGTTAACTTGTCTCTGTAAAATTGCCCCTAATGTGCAGGGAGTGGGTGAGGAAAGTGGGAAAACAGAACTTGTGTGAATGGGTAGACAAAAATGCTGGAGAAACTCAGCAGGTGAGGCAGCATCTATGGAGCGAAGGAAATGGGTGATGTTTCAGGTCGAGACCCTTCTTCAGACTGATGCCGGGTGGGGTGGGGGGCGGGAAAAAGAAAGGAAGAGGCGGAGACAGTAAGCTGTGGGAGAGCTGGGAATGGGAGGGGAAGGAGGGAGAAAGCAAGGACTACCTGAAATTGGACAAGCCAATGTTCATACCTGCAATGTAAACTACCCAAGCGAAATATGAGGTGCTGTTCCTCCAATTTACGGTGGGCCTCTCTCTGGCCATGGAGGAGGCCCAGGACAGAAAGGTCGGATTCGGAATGGGAGGGGGAGTTGAAGTGCTGAGCCATCGGGAGATCAGGTTGGTTATTGCGAACTGAGTGGAGATGTTGTGCGAAGCGATCGTCAAGCCTGCGCTTGGTCTCACCGAGGTTGATCATACGCTGAATAACCATATTTTTGTTTGCAAGTGGAAAGAGTTAATAGAAATTGCATTCATTGCAACGTGTAAAAAGAGATGGGATACTGTATTGTAATTTTGCTGCATGTCATTGTGGTATATGTCATGTCTTGATTGGTGAATATGTTTAGTTGGTGACTTTATTTGAAGCAGAAATAATATGTGAATGCTTCATTGACCATAATTCCGACTGGTAACTATGCACTTCGTCCGAGCACATTATCTCACGCGTCGTGCAAGCCGTCTTAAATGACCACCGAAACTGTCATTTGGCACATAAAAAGCTGCCGAGGTTGCCCGGCTACTACAGGGAAAAAAAGTTAAGCGAGAGCCCTGGATGAGTGCTACGGTTCTCCACAGCTAACTAAATACGTCCTCAGATTTGGTCAATGTAACACAGGAAACATGACAACTAGCACCACTTAGCCAGCTTCCACAAGCTGTATTAGAATAAGGAGCAGATCATTTTTTGTTCAGCAATGTTAATTGTAGGTTAAAGTTGCCCAAGATAGTGGAAATAACTCAGCTGTTTTCTTAAATTAAAATGTTTGCTGTGGGATCTGTTATGCCTGCTGGGAGTGTAATATCCCATCAAGGTAAACATAGACATAGAAAATATGTGCAGGAGTAGGCCATTCGGCCCTTCGAGCCTGCACCGCCATTCAATATGATCATGGCTGATCATCCAACTCAGTATCCTGTACCTGCCTTCTCTCCATACCCCCTGATCCCTTTAGCCACAAGGGCCACATCTAACTCCCTCTTAAATATAGCCAATGAACTGGCCTCAACTACCTTCTGTGGTAGAGAATTCCACAGATTCACCACTCTTTGTGTGAAAAATGATTTTCTCATGTCGGTCCTAAAAGACTTCCCCTTATCCTTAAATTGTGACCCCTTGTTCTGGACTTCCCCAACATCGGGAACAATCTTCCTGCATCTAGCCTGTCCAACCCCTTAAGATTTTTGTAAGTCTCTATAAGATCCGCCCTCAATCTTCTAAATTCCAGCGAGTACCAAGCCGAGTCAATCCAGTCTTTCTTCATATGGAAGTCCTGGCATCCCAGGAATCAGTCTGGTGAACCTTATCTGTACTCCCTCAATGGCAAGAATGTATTTCCTCAGTTTAGGAGACCAAAACTGTACGCAATACTCCAGGTGTGGCCTCACCAAGACACTGTACAACTGCAGTAGAACCTCCCTGCTCTTGTACTCAAATCCTTTTGCTATGAATGCCATTCGCTTTCTTCACAGCCTGCTGCACCTGCATGTCTACTTTCAATGACTGGTGTACCATGACACCCAGGTCTCATTGCATCTCTCTCTTTCCTAATTGGCCACCGCTCAGATAATAGTCTACCCTCCTGTTTTTGCCGCCAAAGTGGATAACCTCACATTTATCCACATTATACTGCATCTGCCATGCATTTGCCCACTCCCCCAACCTATCCAAGTCACCTTGCATCCTCCTCACAGATAACACTGCCCCGCAGCTTCGTGTCATCCGCAAACTTGGAGATGTTGCATTCAATTCCTTCATCCAGATCATTAATATATATTGTAAATAGCTGGGGTCCCAGCACTGAGCCTTGCGGTACCCCACTAGTCACTGCCTGCCATTCTGAAAATGACCCGTTTACTCCTACTCTTTGCTTCCTGTCTGCCAGCCAGTTCTCTATCCACATCATCACTGAACCCCCAATACCGTGTGCTTCAAATTTGAATGCTAATCTCTTATGTGGGACCTTGTCAAAAGCCTTCTGAAAGTCCAGATACAACACATCCACAGCTTCTCCCTTATCCACTCGACTAGTTACATCCTCGAAAAATTCTATAAGATTCGTCAGACATGATTTACCTTTCATAAATCCATGCTGACTTTGTCCAATGATTTCATCACTTTCCAAATGTGCTGCTATCCCATCTTTTATAACTGACTCTAGCATTTTCCCCACTATCGATGTTAGACTAACTGGTCTGTAATTCCCCATTTTCTATCTCCCTCCCTTTTTAAAAAGTGGGGTTACATTAGCTACCCTCCAATACTCAGGAACTACTCCAGAATCTAAAGAGTTTTGAAAAATTATCACTAATGCATCCACTATTTCTGGGGCTACTTCCTTAAGTACTCTGGGATGCAGCCTATCTGGCCCTGGGGATTTATCGGCCTTTAATCCATTCAATTTACCTAACACCACTTCCCGGCTAACCTGGATTTCACTCAGTTCCTCAGTCATTTGACCCCCGATCCCCTGATAGCTCAGGCAGATTATTTATGTCTTCCTTAATGAAGACAGAACCAAAGTAGTTATTTAATTGGTCTGCCATGTCCTTGTTCCCCATGATCAATTCACCAGTTTCTGACTGCAAGGGACCTACATTTGTTTTAACTAACCTTTTTCTCTTCACATATCTATTAAAACCTTTGCAGTCTGTTTTTATGTTCCCTGTTAGTTTTCTTTCATAATCTATTTTCCCTTTCCTAATTAAGCCCTTTGTCCTCCTCTGCTGGACTCTGAATTTCTACCAGTCCTCTGGTAGGGTGCTTTTTCTGGCTAATTTGTATGCTTCATCTTTAGTTTTGATACTATCCGTGATTTCCCTTGTTATCCACGGATGCACTACCTTACCTGATTTATTCTTTTGCCAAACTGGGATGAACAAGGGTTGAAGAAGGATTTTGGCCAGAAACGTTGCCTATCTCCTTCGCTCCTTAGATGCTGCTTCACCCACTGCGTTTCTCCAGCCTTTTGTGTACCCTGGGATGAACAATTGTTGTAGTTCATCCATGCAATCTTTAAATGCCTTCCATTGCATATCCACCATCAACCCTTTAAGAATCACTTGCCAGTCTATCTTGGCCAATTCACGTCTTATACCCTCAACGTTACCTTTCTTTAAGTTCAGAACCATTGTTTCTGAATTAACAATGTCACTCTCCATCCTAATGAAGAATTCAACCATATTATGGTCACTCTTGCCCAAGGGGCCACGCACAACAAGACTGTTAACTAACCCTTCCTCATTACTCAATACCCAGTCTAGAATAGCCTGTTCTCTCATTGGTTCCTCTACATGTTGGTTTAGAAAACTATCCCGCATACATTCCAAGAAATCCTTTTCCTCAGCACCCCAGCCAATTTGATTCACACAATCTATATGTAGATTGAAGTCACCCATTATAACTGTTTTACCTTTGTTGCACACATTTCTAATTTCATGTTTGATGCCATCCCCAACTCCACTACTACTGTTAGGTGGTCTGTGCACAACTCCCACTAGCGCTTTCTGCCCCTTAGTGTTTCGCAGCTCTACCCATATCGATTCCACATCCTCCAAACTAATGCCCTTCCATTCTATTGCGTTAATCTCCTCTCTAACCAGCAACTCTACTCCACCTCCTTTTCCTTTCTGTCTATCCCTCCTGAATATTGAATATCCCTGGATGTTCAGCTCCCAGCCTTGGTCACCCTGGAGCCATGTCTCCGTGATCCCAACTATATCATATTCATTAATAACTATCTGCACATTCAACTCATCCACCTTATTACGAATGCTCCTTGCATTGAGACACAAAGCCTTCAGGCTTGTTTTTACAACACTCTTGCCCCTTATAGAATTATGTTGAAAAGTGGCACTTTTTGATTTTTGCCCTGGATTTTTCTGCCTGCCACTTTTACTTTTCACCTTGCTACCTGTTGCTTCTACCCTCATTTTACATCCCACTGTCTCTCTGCTCATGCTCCCATCCCTCTGCCACATTAGTTTAAATCATCCCTAACAGCACTAGTAAACACTCCCCCAAGGACATTAGTTCCCTTCCAGCCCAGATGCAGACCGGCCTGTTTGTACTGGTCCCACCTCCCCCAGAACTGGTTCCAATGCCCGAGAAATTTGAATCCCTCCCCCTTGCACCATTTTTCAAGCCACGTATTCATCTGTAATATTCTCCTATTTCTACTCTGGCTAGCACGTGGCACTGGTAGTAGTCCAGAGATTATTACCTTGGAGGTCCTACTTTTAAGTATCTCCTAGCTCCCTAAATTCGCCTTGTAGGACCTCATCCTGTTTTTTACCTATATCGTTGGTGCCAATGTGCACCACGACAGTTGGCTGTTCACGCTCCCCCTCCAGAATGTTCTGCAGCCGTTCAGTGATCTCCCTGACCCTTGCACCAGGGAGGCAACATACCATCCTGGAGTCTCGTTTGCGGCCGCAGAAACGCCTATCTATTCCCCTTACAATTGAATCCCCTATTACTATAGCCCTTCCACTCTTTTTTCCCCTTCTGTGCCGCAGAGCCATCCATGGTGCCGTGAACTTGGCTGCTGCTGCCTTCCCCTGATGAGCCATCTCCCCCAACAGTATCCAAAATGGTATATCTGTTTAGGACGGAGATGACCGCAGGGGACTCCTGTAATACCTGCATGGCTTTTTAATTCATGCATGATTTGTGGTTGTTATTGGTAAAGCCAACATTTAATGTTCTCCAACAATTTGTGGCCATGGTTTATTAAGTTTGCTTTATTCCAGAAGACTGAATGCTTGGAAACCTTGATTGTATTGGAAGCAGGGTGCAACATTTAGTACAATCTGTTGCAACAAATGGAATGAATTTTTATTTTAATTCAATTTGCTTATACCTTTTAATGGTTCAGGATGTTCTCCAGTTTGTAATGGTCCTCAGAATCAGAAATTATCTGTAATAAATGTTGAATTCATAAGATGTGTTTTCCATGTAGTCATAAATGATTGCTATTCCACCCTGCAGACTTATTGCAAGAGTGAAATTGGACTTGGTATAATTCACATATGGCTGTTCATACTTCATTCTCCCAAAGTGCTGCACACCCTGAATGCCATTTCAAATGAAAGGGGGGCAGTTAATCATTTAGCATAGGAGGGGGAAGGGGAGTGGGAATTCGAAGAACTAGCTAGCTTGTCTGATCAGAGAAACTGTGGGCAGCAGATTATAGTGTGTCAAAATAGCTCTATTATATTCAATGACCCAACCATCAAAGCCTATAATGAACACACATTCCCATTTCAAGTGGTCTTGTTTTTAGGTCAGTTTATTTTTGTATCCATGGTATTTTTTTACATGCTATGCAGCCCAATTAATGCATGTCAATGTTTCTGCTCTCTGCAAACCTCCTTCCCAAATTCTGCAATTCACCCCAGCAGCATTATGTTAATTCATACCTCTATTGCTTCATTATTTATATTAGTTTCTCCACATCTTAGAAAATTCTACATTCTCACTACTCTCTTGATGAGCAAGTTTGTTCTTAATTCCTTATAGAGGTAGAACTAGGGAGCTGGTCGGGGCATTGAAATAGTCAAGTCGAAAGTTGTGGGCGAGGATTTCATTATCATTTCAAAGGAAGCAGAGGCAAAATTATTTTTGCAGTGAAAAAATAGGGAGTCTTGTTGTTGATGTAAACGTGTGGTTGGAAGTTCATCCCCAGTTAAGGTTACTAACGGTCGGACTCAATTTCAGGATTCTACCAGGGAGTGAGATGGATTTCATGGTCTGGAATGCTTCCTTAATTGAGATCTAAATTTCAACCTCGTTCGTAGTGATGGAACAAATAGTTGAACTGCCTCTCCCCAATCTTCAGAGAGGGCAGAAGGCAAAGAATGAAGCCGTGACAGCAAAAATTCCAATCTACTTAGGAGGAAATTCCTTGCAACGTACACAAATAACCGCCATTCCTTAGTCTATGCAAGTTTGTTTTTTGGAATTTATTTTATTAGAAGCAATTGTACAGGAATATGGCAATCGACATGACAGATACATTTTTTGTACAGCTTCATTTTTAACATTGAAACCTGAATCAAATAAAAAAGGAGGGAATGAAGAAAAAGAAGTCAAATAGAAGAAAGGAAGGAAAATACCCCTAAACTAGTGCAAGAGGAAAGAAGAGAAATAAGAAAAAGGAAGATGGAGATATACCTCCCCCCCCCCCCCCCTCACCCATCCCCAGCATCGGTTTTAAATTTGTGTTCATCCATTCTGTTGCAGAAATTCAGTGAAAGGAGACCATGTGTTGAGAAATTGATCTGCTTTTAAAGCCAAAACAAGCCTAATGTTTTCTAAATGTAATGTCTCGGACATGTCAGTAATCCACATCTTCACTGTGGGAACTGTTGTCTCTTTCCAAAATTTGAGTATGAGTTTTTTCACAGTTATTAGGCCGTAGTCAAGGAAACATCTTTGAAATATTGTTAGCTTAGAACATACCTAATGTGATTAGTTTTATATCTGGTTCCAGATTAATTTTAAGTATTTTTGAGAAGATATCAAATATTCCCCTCCATAAGTTTTGTATCTTTATACAGGAAGCAAAAGAATGGGTTAAAGTCACTTCTTGGGAGGTGGCATTTATCACAAATAGGGGAGACAGTTGGAAAGATCTTATTCAATTTAGTCTTTGAATGATTAAGACTATGCAGTATTTTAAATTGTATCAGGGAGTGCCTGACATTGAGAGAGCAGTGGTGTATGTATAGTAGGCTTTCCTCCCAGATATCCTTTGAAATTAATAAACCCAACTTGTCTTCCCATGCTCGCCTATACATCTCAGAAGATGGGGTATGCGCAATTAAAAGTGTTATAATTGTAGGATATTAACTTGCTTGTGTCGGCATGTCTATTCATACATGGACCCATAAAACAACAGTCTTGTGTATATGTTTTCACATAATCTCGGATTTGAAGATATCTAAAAAGATTACTTGCTTTCAAATTATATTTCTCCTGTAGTTCTTGAAACGAGAGGAAAATCCCCTTCTCGTAGAGATCTCCCACAGTTTTAATTCCAGAGTTTTTCCATTGTGCAAACGACTTATCAAAAGTAGACAATTTAAACGAGGGATTGTTAGCAATTGGTAGAAGGAGAAAGAAATTTCTCATTTTGAGACATAATTTCAACTGTTTCCAAATATGTAGGGTACTGTGTATTATAGGATTTTGCTCATACGTTGATTTATTCAAATGCGTTGGAGAAAGAAGAATCGCGCCCATGTTAAAAGGCAAACAATCTTCCCTCTCCATCTTTAACCAATTTACTTGATGACACGTATCATCCATCCAGAAAATTAAGTTTTTAATATTAGTCGCCCAGTAGTAGAAAAGAAAATTAGGAAGTGCTAATCCTCCATTTTCTTTAGATTTACACAAATGTCTTTTGTGTATTCTGTGGGTTTTGTAGTCCCAAATGAAATTTGTGATAGTCAATTTTTTAAAAAAAATTTGGGGGGAGATATATCGGTATTGATTGAAATAAACATAGGAATTGTGGAAGGAAGATCATCTTTATGGCATTTACTCCACCTATAAAGGAAATAGGGAGTGTTTTCCAGAATTGAATGTGGGCATTTAGTTTAGTAATTAATGATGGGAAATTTGTTTGAAATAGAGAGGTGTATTTTCTAGTCAAGTAAACTCCAAGGTATCTACATTTTTCAGTAGCAATTCTAAAGGGAAATTTTTGGAGTTGTGAAGGGTCTTGAGCTTTTACAGGCATAATTTCACTTTTATTCCAGTTTATTCTATACCCTGAAAAGCACCAAATTGTTCTATAAGGTTTAATACATTTGGGATACTCACTTGGGAGTTGGCGATGTATAAGAGTACATCATCTGCATATAACAAAATCTTGTTATTGGTATGTTTAGTGTTATATCCATGAATTCACAAATGTGCTCTGTTGCTTTCTGCTAAAGGTTCTATGGCTAAGGCAAATAACATTGATGAAAGGGCGTATCCTTGTCTATTACCCTTGGATAAATGAAATTTAGGTGACAGAATTTGATTTGTCAATATTCTGGCTGTCGGGTTGTTATATAACAGCTTCACCCATGAAATTAAGTTTTCTCCTAATTGGAATTTTTCCAACACTGTAAAGAGATAGGCCCATTCCACTTGGTCAAAAGCTTTTTCTGCGTCTAAAGAAATAATTGTTAAGTCTTCGTTTATCGTTCTGTGTGAATAGATTATATTAAACAAATGTCTCAAATTATAAAATGAATGTCGCTTAGGTATAAACCGTGTTTGGTCTGGGTGTATTAATTTACCGATGTAAAGACTTAGTCTTCTTGCCAAAGTCTTAGCTAATATTTTCTGATCTGTATTTAGAAGAGCTATTGCCCTATATGATACAGGCTCTTCAAGATTTTTATCTTTTTCAGGTGTCAATGTAATGGTTAAAAGCATGTATATAAAGCATGTATATTGAATCATTGAATTTTTTGTAGAATTCATTACTAAACCCATCTGGACCTGGCGTAGTCCATGCTAGTTAAAGAACCAGAATAAACTATGCTCCCTTCCACCGGTAGACACAAAATGCTGGAGTAACTCAGCGGGACAGGCAGCATCTCTGGAGAGAATGAATGGGTGACGTTTCGGGTCGAGACCCTTCTTCAGCGATCTTTCCACCTTTCCACCTCCTTTCAGACTCCTTGCCACCTCTACACACCTCTACAGCTCTGCAACCTTTTGTGAGATTGAGACAAAGTCATAACTTTTGGTTTCCCAATATTTAGTTATCAGGAATTGCAGTACTTAAAGATAAACTCTTGTTGATTTCTAGTTTTAAAAAACAGTCGAAATGGCAAAATAGATTGTGCTTGTGTTTGCGTTTATAGTTTGGAACATATTAAGCTGTTACATTGAAAAGCAAGTTATACCTGGTCCTCATTAGCCTGTTGGCTATGGAATGACTAAAGGCTGGATATTTGAGCTGGTTGTTCTGTACCCGGATAGATTCATTTGATGTTATGACCAAAGACGTGACTTTCACAACTTTTATTGTTCAGAGCTTCATTGGCGTTTTTACTTTTTATTTTCAGATTATGGCGTCAACTACAGAGGATTTGGATGCAGAAAACCAATTTTCTCCAGAACCTGAAACCAGCAAAATACAGCATGTAGTTCGAGCCGATGTATCGCCTGATGCAAAGTGTCCTATCTGTCTGGACAGATTTGACAACATGTCTTACATCGATCGATGCTTCCACAAATTTTGCTTTCGTTGCATTCAGGAATGGTCCCGCAACAAAGCAGAATGCCCTCTGTGTAAACAGCCTTTCAGCTCCATTTTCCACAGTGTACGAACTGAAAATGATTTCCAAGAGTATGTCCTGAAGGCAACAGAGAATGGCTCCTTTGGCAGTCCAGGCGGCCAGCGATTTCGGTATCGCACAACACTAACTCGAGAACGCCGCAGGGCCCACCAGCCTCGGAGCTCCCCAGTAATTTCTCAGTTGCCTGACAATGGAGTGGTGTTTGAGGGACTGGGGCGTCAACCCCGGGCACAACAGGGCCGCAACTTGCGCCGCATGATGACTCGGCTGAGCGCCCGCAGGAGGGCGCAGTCCCAAGGTACATCCACTCGCCAAATCCAAGAACAGGAGATGGTCAACTTCAGGCGAGAATTGTACCGGTCAGGCATGAGGGTCAGGAATGTCCAAGATGGCGGTCGTTACCGTGATGTCTCTGCTGAGTTCTTCCGCCGCAACACTGCGTGCCTCCATCGCCTGATGCCATGGCTAAAGCGGGAGCTCTGCGTCTTGTTCGGCTCCCATGGTTCTATTGTCAACATTGTCCAACACATCATCATGTCCAATATTGTCCGGTATGACATGGAAGGGGAGGCATTCCAAGAGGAGTTGAGACCCTTCCTGCTTAGTCGCACCGACCACTTTTTGCACGAGTTTATCAGTTTCGCGAGGGCTCCATTTAACATGGAATCGTATGACCAGCGAGCCAACTATGACTGTCCAGCGCCATCCTACGAGGAAGAAAGTGATTCCGATTTGTCTGTCATTGCAATCTCACCTGACGTTGCTAATCCTCGGCAGGCAGACAGACCAACTCCTAACCCCTCAGAGCTGGCTCTTAGCCTAAGTCAGGCAACATGGGATGATGAGACACCTGGCCCTTCCTACTCTGTCACAGAGACCTTGGAGGCCGGGAATTCCTCACCTGATGAAGCCTCTGTTGTTTCTGAAGCGGTTTCATCGCAGCCTGAATCATCATTGCCCGCGGTGCCAATAAAGGCTGATCCTGCAACAAAGGAGGACAACTCCATCCGATTGGGAGATGATTGCTTAATCGTGGGTTATGTGAAACCTATAGCTGAGAGGACTCCTGAGCTGATTGAACTGAGTTCAGACTCCGAGGTTTCCACACATGTCGCAAGCACAGAGGTTGTTGGGCAGCCCGTGCATACACATTTCAACAGCATCAGCGCTAGTAGTTGCTGCTTGTCAACCAGGTCCTCCTCAACCAGATCCTCCATCTCCAAGGATCGGTGGAAAAGGAAGAAATCAAAACGGAAGAAGAGGAAGAAATCAAAAAGAGAGAAGCATCGGAAAAAAAGTTCCCATTCTGGAGGCAGCACCTCGTCTTCCGGCAGACACAAGGCAAGGGAATCCAACAAGGTTAGATGTCGTTCCAAGGACCGATCCAGGTACCGATCGCAAAGCAGAGACAAACCTGATCTTCAGAGGCACCAGCGATCAGGCAGCGCAGAAAGAACTATGGGGTCTTACTCGTACAGTAGAAATGAGCATCGGGCCAAGGACTGGAGCCAAAGGACCAGGAGAGACCACAATTCTTTGGGAGGTAGAGCGAGATCAGCCAGCCGTGAAACCTGTGGCAATCAAACACAGAACAGAAAGAGGTCACGGAACCGAGAGAGGGCGTCATGTACAAGAAGTCGAACAGGGTCCCAGAACAGTGACAGCGTGGTTCACAGGCACCGACCTAGATCACGCTCTTGGAGCAGAGGGTATGCTTTAGTGAGAGACAGGAGAAGGACCAGAAGCAGGGAGAGGACATACAGTTATATGAGGGAATACCAGGAAAGAGACAGGGTGTTCTCATATCAGTGGGAAAGATACAGTTACCACAGTAGAGCACACAATGGTCATGATTCATTAGCCAGAACCAGAACTCACCATAGGAGAACGTCGCCTTGTTCAGATTATAGAATACGGTCCAGTTCTGAAAGTACAAGTTTAAGAAGCCCATGTAGTCACAGGGAAGACGTTTATTACCAGTACAGAAATTATCATTCAAGAAGTCCATCGAGTACCAGGTCTAGAACTACCTCTGGCCGCACTGATAAGTTAAGGCAAGAGAAACCTGGGGGCAAAAGAAAGTATAAAACTCATTATTTGGAAAGTTCATCCAGCAAAGAAGACAAAAGTGCAAATTTACAGATTGCCAAGTTATCGTCAGAGATTCATACTTTGCCCAGAAGGGAAGGAAGCTCTCCCAGGCCTCATTCACAATGCAGCAGCTACTCGAAGAGTGGTTCTGTGGTGGCTGAGAGCACGATAAGCAGTGAGCCCAAGTCGAAAAGGCACAGAGAGAAGCAAAGGAGTTCCAGTGTAGAAATTGTGTATGAAGGAAAGGCAACAGAGGCAAGCCGGCATCACAAGCGAAAGAAGAAACACAAGAAGCAGAGGAAGGAGAAAAGCAGCGAAAGGACAGATTGCACAAATCAGTCTCCACTTGTCATAACTATTGAAAGTGATACCGATGAGGTGGCTGTTGCAAGCATGGATAGTGATAACAGCACTGTAAGCAGAACGTCTGAGCATCTTAAGAATAGCAGTTTTGACCTTGTTGAACAACACATCATGCAGATGACTCGGGCTGCCCAGGATCTCTCCAGTGCAACAGCCAATACTTTATTGAGGAACACCAGCACAGAGTCGTTGGATGTGTGTGGGCTGCCCACTGATTCCGATCTTTCTCCTCCAAATCCAAACGGACAGACTTGTCTTAAACCAGAAGGTGTAAATCCAGTGACCAATGCAGGCGATCATCGGGATTTTAAGGGGGAAGAGCAAAGTAGCAGACAACATTGTCCTTCACCAAGGCCAACTCTTCCCAAAAACACTTCAGACAGACCACCTTTGATACTGAAAATCCCAAAGAGGTTCTTTAATGGCACCAACCTATTTAATAATTCAATGAAAAATGCATAGAAATTGTTTCCTGAGACAACTGATTTGAATTTGGTAATCGCTCCTCCCACCAACTCTTTGCAACCCCACTTCCACTCCAGGGAATTTTATATTACATTTGTACTGTAGTAACAAGAGGATTTCTAAGTGTGTGGGGTCATCAAGCTAGCATCAGATGTACAGATTTGTTTTAAAAAAATAAACAAATAATTCCTGTGACATGACTGCTAATACTGTGCTGATCAGTTTTGCCTGAGGATAATGCTTTGCTGCGACCAGAAAGGTGAATGGTGTCTCTGTACATTGGAAATTTTATATCTATTGTATATTAAGGTTGGACTGTCGCAGTCTGGCGAGAAATTGCGTGGATTTATTTATTTATGTGTTATCTTTTTCATCTTGATTTTATCATTGCCAAAAGTGGATAACACAAGCTGGTCCTTTAATTGCTCCAAACTCTCAGTAATCATGCATATGCAGGTAGGAGGATTTGGAGAGATTAATGGCACTTGCACTTTTGTAAATAATCATTCTTGAATGTTCTAAGTTAGTTGCCAACTGTGTAGAATAATCAAATTGGCTGTTGGCGCAATAAAGTTTTTTAAAATCATTTTACAAGAATAGTTTTGATACATTTTCTGAAATTTATGCAGGTCACCGTCAAAGAAGTTTTGAAGGGATGTAGAAACTCTGCAACCTCCATTGATGACAGTAACTATTGGATCATGAGCCAGTCCTGAAGCCTCAGCGTCAATCAGGCTTTCCCAGTAATAACAAATCAACATGATAACAATTCAGTGCCCGGACAGGCTGGTTTCTGGTGGCAGCATGGATGGAGGCCATTTGGCCTGTCAAGTCTGTATCCATTCTATCCATCCAGTCACATTCTCCTGCGATTTTCCAGTGGCTAGCAAATTCTTTTAGATAATTATCCAGGTCCCTTTTGAATTCAGCTGTTGAACCTGCTTTCATTAACACTTCCTGACAGTGCATTCCAGATCCCAACAGATTGCAGTGCATAAAAAAGTAATCTTCATGTTGCATTTGGTTATTTTGCAAGTCAGCTGTGTGTCTGTCTGTGTGTTCAGTGTCCTATGGTGATGATGATGATGTACCAATGGGAACAGTTCCTCTCCATCTACTCTTTCTCTACTCCTCGTGATTTAAACACCTCTCTAAGACTTCAGCTTCCCTTTTTCCAAGGAGAGCATCCCCTGACTTTCCAAGCAATCTTCATAATTAAAATTCCCCATTCAAAGAACAATTTTTGTCTTCACCCTCTCCAAAGCCTTCAGATTTTCTAAAGTGTGGTGCCCAGAACTGGACATGGAACTAGTATTTTCATTAGCTTTCTAAATAGGCATAGATTTCTGTCATCTTCATTAAAAATTCCAGCCGTCCACAAAAGAATTATTGCGATGGTAGTACGTAGATTTTGAATTAAAGAATAGAATGATTTATGTGTGAGATGCCTGTGATTTTTACGATGCATCTTGTAATGTTTTGAAGTTTGCAGGAGAATCGGCTTCTTTGGCAAACCTGCTAGGAACTTGGTTAAAAATAATCAATGATAAATGTGGTATAAATTTGATTAAAAGATGCGACATCATTGCATTAATGAACTGTATTGTAACAGTGACTTCACTGCAAAGGTACTCCCAAGCAGATCCCAAGTTTATGAATGGTACTATAAAAATACATGTTTTGCCTCATGTTTAATTCCATTGTAAATTAATCATAATGGGTTATTTATAATAGAAGTGTGAAAGTTTAAATTACTATTAACATAATATTGAAGGATTCAAAATCACAAGACTGCAGATGCTTGAAATCTGAAATTTAAAAAAAACACGAACTATTCAAGTCAGTGCAGAGAGAAACCTCTCAGATCTCATCAGAAATAAGAAAAGTATTCTGTTACAGATAAGAAGTAATGGAGACAACAGTGTAAATGCCTAGGTAGACACAAAATGCTGGAGTAACTCAGCGGGACAGGCAGCATCTCTGGAGAGAGGGAATGCGTGACGTTTCAGATTGAGACCCTTCAGACTTTCTTAACCCAGTGTCACTGCCTATAAAGGGAGGAGAGCAAGCTAAATTTAATGATGGAAAGAATGGTAAAGACTTATCAATCACAGCTTAAGTGTTTGGAAAGAGACATGTAATGTGTAAGAAGGGAAACATAAATGTCAATGTTGTAAATACTCAGGAGTTCAGGCACCATCTTTGGTGGTAGAAGAATGAAGATGGCTTTACAAGTTGATTGCCCTTCATTAGCAGCAGGTATTTCTTATACAAACGCAGAAAGTCTAATTATCTGCAATCATTGAATTCAGCGTTAAGATCTTGGGGATGTAAGCACCTTGAGAGAAGATGGGATGCTGTTACTTGAGCTTTGTTCGAACAGTATAAAAGGCCAAAGGCACTGAACTCTGAGTGTGCGTAGGATGGAGACTTAAACCCCTGTCTCACGGTGCGAGTTGGCCCACGAGGGACCCCGAGTTTTCACTCGCGGTAATCACGTACAATCAACGTAGCGGGAACGTCGGAACTCGCGCGAGTAACTTATCGACTCGTGGCGCTAACGGCAGGCACCCGTGAATCTTGTTAACTCGTGAAAAAAATCGAACATGTTTGATATTTTCCACGAGTCAACTTTACTGTTCAAGTTAAAAATGGAAACATTTAAACTTGTTGTAATAACGTAGTGGCCCGTGCGTTTACCTTAGTGATTCGTGAGTCTACCGTGGGAACTCTTTAACTCAGCGGGCAGGCAGCATCTCTGGAGAGCAGGAATTGGTGACGGGATGACATGGGGGGCATTGTGCTGTTTGATCGCCCCCTGCTATCCCAGGGACAGGGAGACACAGCGGCTTTTGAGACTGGTGGGCAATCACTACCAAAGTGTCTGCCCACACAGTCAGTACACCTCTCCTACACTTGTACCTTTTATCCATATTTTCCAGGGCTGCTGCTTGGCCCGCTGAGTTAGTCGCTCCCGCACTTTGTCTTGCCGTCTTTTCAATGTTGATCTCTTAGCCCCACATTCACGGCCAAACTTTTGGCCAAATGCTCTAATATCTCCTCACCGGATCTTCGGTTAGTTGAGGCACCATGAGGCGTTTTTGTTGTTGTTTTACGACAGGAAGGAAGCTATGTAAATACCAAGTTGTTATAAACTGTCGGGCTTTTACTTGCTTGACGTGAAGTTTTCTCCCTACCTTACCCTCATGATGTGCCACGTTCCGGTTACGCGGTGCACGGATCATGGCCAACAGTGTCTGAAGAAGGGTCTCGACCCGAAGCGTCACCTATTCCTTCTTCTCCAGAGATGCTGCCTGACTCTGCCGGAGTTACTCCAGCACTCTGTGTCTCTCTTTAGTATCTTCAATTGGACTTTCAATGAATAACTCAGCGGGCCAGGCAGCAGCCCTGGAAATTTCACTGAATATTGAAGAAGAGGGCGTTGATCAGGGTCAACCAACGCGTTATGTGCACTGTGTCGGAAGGAACTGCAGATGCAGTTATCCCTAACCAGCCCGAAGAAGCGTCTCGACCCGAAACGTCACCCAGTCCTTCTCTCCAGAAATGCTGCCCGTCCAGTTGAGTTAACTCCCGCTTTATGTGTCTATGTTCGGTTTAGCAGCATCTGAAAGCAGTTCCTTTCCTACACGTTATTCCTCTCTTGGTGTCATCTGCCACGAACAGTGTGTGTGTGTTCAGTTGTAGTTCTAGAGGAACATTGCTTCCGATCGATGTCTTACGCACTCCTCAGAAGAGGTGGGTGTGCTTTTCACCATCATGGCTTCTCCACGAACAGTCTTGGATGTGTGTGTGTCAAGAGGAGGTGATGTGGACACGGTTTCAGTTGTAGTTCTAGAGGAACATTGCTTCCGATCGATGTCTCTTACGCACTCTTCAGAAGAAATGGGTGCGCTCTTCACCATCATGGCTCCCAGCCTACAGGTTTCTGATCTTAACAACTAACTTCTTCCCTATTTCTCCTTTCTCCCCCCCCCCCCCCCCCCATTTCCCTCTCCTCGGCGCTCTTGTTCACTCACACCTTCCCTCCCTCCCTCTCGCAGGGCTTGGTTCAAAGGGGGCAACGAGCCAAGCGGGTCTGAACCCTTTCTGAAAACGAGCACAAAGAGGAAAAAAAGTATTGTCAAGCGTTCCAAACTTCGTTTAAAATATGTAAATGCGACCTTGGCTAATAATTAAAAAAGAAAACCTTATACAAAACCAACACCCTACAAACTCTCTGTCTCTCACGCTGCCTGTTGTCTTGTGGGGGGGGGGGGGGGTGTGGAGGGGACCCGATGTGAATGTTCCCACTATAGGATGGTGAGGTTGGGCTCTGAGTTGCAATGAGAGGGAGCAGAGAGAGAGGGAGAGTGCGTGTGTGCGTCAGCAGCAAAGTTAAATACAAAGGGCTTGTACGCGGTGGCAAGAGAGGTTTCCTTTGTTCTCGTCCGGGGCTTGAGAGAGATTGGAGAAAATTAACCCTCCCTCCCACACCACTCAAGGGGACAACCCAAGAGCCTTGTCACCCCAGACAGTTTAATGATGCCTGCGCATCCCCCGCCCATCCTCAACTCACGCATGGGCACCAAAGCAGCTCAGGAGGCGAACCCTGAGCTCCGTCTCCCAACAATCTGATGTGCAACTGATGTGAAAGAACATCGGCTGCGGGCGGCCGGTGAACTTCTCACACCCTCACACACGAAAAGTGTGTGTGAATAAACAAAAACAAGGAATAAAACCAAAGTCCGGCTTGAAAGGCAACTAAAAATATATTCCACTTAGAACGCGCAGGCGTGGAGACATCCGTCCACATTCAACGATTTATCTCCCTTCTCCCCGCAGTGTGTAGACCTGGTAGTAAGTTCAATTAAAATATAACAAACCTCCGCCCGCTGGTCCTCTGGCACTGGAGGATGCGCATTTTCCCTTTGTAGGTCATATCAATAGATGTGGCTGCACTGAATTTATCTTTAACTCAAAGCTGCAGGATGGAGATGTCTTTAACATTGTTGCTTTATTAAAACATACCTTCATTCATGGTTGGCTCAAGAGTAACGGGAGAGGAACTTTGTAACTCGGGAGAAGAATTTGGAACGTCACAGAAATGACATACCCATGGGAACTCGGTTAAACACTTGATCATAAACTTGAAATCTCGTACACAACCACGAGTCTTTTTTTTCTTTCACTTGGGGTCACTCGTGGATGGACTCGCAACGTGAGACAGGCCCTTTAGTAAAGGTAACTTATAACTTGGGATCATTTTTGTTAACTGAACGGAGACGTTTTGAAAAACGGTCACCCCATATCTTTTTGATTTCTCCAGTGTCAAGGTGAGTATCAAATGCAGCAAGTTGGAGTGAACTTTGCTTTTCCTGAAAGGGATGTTTGGGTTTTTGGGAAGGTAAGAAGTAAAAGGGCAAGAGTTGTACCCCCCCCCCCCCCCCCCCAACACCGGTTCATAGGAATGTGTTATGACAATGAGAATAGGTGTTGGAGATGCGAGTAGCAGCGGCAAAATAAGAGAACAATACTGAAAAGGGAAAGTAGACAAAAATGCTGGAGAAACTCAACAGGTGAGGCAGCATCAATGGAGTGAAGGAAATAGGCAACGTTTTGGGTCGAACCCCTTTTTCAGAAAAGCCCACAGACTGCCATGGCTGTTTAACTACACCTCCCATCCTGATTCCTTTCAGGATTTCTGAAGAAGGGTTTTGACCCGAAACGTTGCCTATTTCCCTCGCTCCATAGATGCTGCCTCATCTGCTGTGTTTCTCCAGCATTTTTGTCTACCTTTGATTTTCCAGCATTTGCAGTTCCTTCTTAAACAGTGAAAAGGGAAAGATGTTTCTGGTAGTGCCATTGCACTGACGGTGAGGGCAATTATGGAGGGTGATCCATTGAATATGGACCCTGGTGAAGTAGCAGATGAGGACAAGGAGAATCCTATCCTTGGAAAACTGCTAAATGCAGAAGTTTGGGAAATGGAACAGCTTTACTTGTGAGGCTTTCAATTATGCTGGAGGAAAAGGAATGGTATCCAGGAAGCAGTGATGTGGAAATGTCAGTACGCATACAACTGAGCCGGAGGAAATGGGAGATTGGAATGGAATCCTTAAAGGAATCAGGATGGGAGGAGGTGCGGTTAAACAGCCATGGCAGTCTGGGCTTCTAATATATATTGTCGCCTTTATCCTGATTTGGAGATATAGGTTAATAAGACGAAGGATCAAAGTTAATTCTTTCTTTTGAGGTGAAAGAGGTTGAGAATGGAAATGGCTAAGACGAGCATGCGCCATTTTTCTTTTGGATCGTTTTGCCGATACTGTTGAAGAAAGGTTTGGCAGAAGAAATAAGATTCAGAAGAGAGAAAATCAAATGATTGAGAAATTGTGAACAGAGTTTAAATGGCAGAGCAAACAAATTTCTAACTATAAATTGGTCTGGGATTTGCTTTATGGTGTATATGTGTAGGAATAAGGAGAGATGACAGTAGTAAATTTTCATGGAAATTACAGAGTGCAAAGGGTATGGACTAGAGAAAAGGCCAATGGGGAAGTCCAATTATGTTAACTCGGACGGAGGTAATTATGAGGGGCAAAATCACCATCAGGGGAATTGTAGGCAACTCAAGAGGCTTCAGGAGAAGTTTCAATCAGTTTGTTGTTGACATTGTTGGACATTGTTTCTGGTGAATGAAGTGGGATAAATATTGCAAATATCAGTGAAATTAGAAACATAGAAATTAGGTGCAGGAGTAGGCCATTCGGCCCTTCGAGCCTGCACCGCCATTCAATATGATCATGGCTGATCATCCAACTCAGTATCCCGTACCTGCCTTCTCTCCATACCCTCTGATCCCCTTAGCCACAAGGGCCACATCTAACTCCCTCTTAAATATAACCAATGAACTGGCCTCAACTACCCTCTGTGGCAGAGAGTTCCAGAGACACACCACTCTCTGTGTGAAAAAAGTCCTTCTCATCTCGGTCCTAAAGGATTTCCCCCTTATCCTTAAGCTGTGACCCCTTGTCCTGGACCTCCCCAACATCGGGAACAATCTTCCTGCATCTAGCCTGTCCAACCCCTTAAGAATTTTGTAAGTTTCTATAAGATCGCCTCTCAATCTCCTAAATTCTAGAGAGTATAAACCGAGTCTATGCAGTCTTTGTTCATAAGACAGTCCTGACATCCCAGGAATCAGTCTGGTGAACCTTCTCTGCACTCCCTCTATGGCAATAATGTCCTTCCTCAGATTTGGAGACCAGAACTGTGCGCAATAATCCAGGTGTGGTCTCACCAAGACCCTATACAACTGAAGTAGAACCTCCCTGCTCCTATACTCAAATACTTTTGCTATGAAAGCTAACATACCATTCGCTTTCTTCACTGCCTGCTGCACCTGCATGCCTACTTTCAATGACTGGTGTACCATGACACCCAGGTCACGCTGCATCTCCCCTTTTCCTAATCGGCCTCCATTTAGATAATAGTCTGTTTTCCTATTTTTGCCACCAAAGTGGATAACCTCACATTTATCCACATTATACCGCATCTGCCAAACATTTGCCCACTCACCCAACCTATCCAAGTCACCTTGCATTCTCCTAGCATCCTCCTCACAGCTAACACTGCCCCCCCCAGCTTAGTGTCATCCACAAACTTGGAGATATTGCCTTCAATTCCCTCATCCAGATCATTAATGTATATTGTAAATAGCTGGGGTCCCAGCACTGAGCCTTGCGGTACCCCACTAGTCACTGCCTGCCATTGTGAAAACAACCCGTTTACTCCTACTCTTTGCTTCCTGTTTGCCAGCCAGTTCTCTATCCACATCAATACTGAACCCCCAATGCTGTATGCTTTAAGTTTATATACTAATCTCTTATGTGGGACCTTGTCGAAAGCCTTCTGGAAGTCCAGATACACCACATCCACTGGTTCTCCCTTATCCACGCTACTAGTTACATCCTCGAAAGATTCCACAAGATTCGTCAGACATGATTTACCTTTCATAAATCCATGCTGACTTTGTCCAATGATTTCACCACTTTCCAAATGTGCTGCTATCTCATCTTTAATAACTGACATTAGCAGTTTCCCTGATGGAGCTTGACCCATTGAATAAAGGACATTTATTATCACATACACCAATTAGTGTAGTGAAATTTGACTTGCCAATGCAGCACATGAATAAAGATAATACACAACACTAGAGTATTTAACAAAAAACTTAAAAACATCCCCCCATAATGGTTCGCACTGTGGGGGAAGTCCAGTCCCATCCCCAGTTCACCCATGGTCGGGCCTATTGAGGCCTCTGCAGCTGCTGCTACGGCAACCCGATGCTTCAGGCCCACTCGCCGGATGATGGAGTTCTGGCGTCGGGTGAACACTCTCAGCGGCCCAGAGTGTCTGGAGCGGCCGCTTCTCCCCGGAGTTCGCAGCTCCCGTAGTCCACGGGCCGCGCTGGTTGGAGCTCCGACTCTGGTGATCTCGGCGTGAGATCCCAGGATCCACGGTTTTTAAAACTCAGCGCCGCCCGCGGCTGGAAGGTTCACAGACCGCAGCTCCGCGATGTTGCAGTCGGCGGTCCCAGCCCTCCGGAGCTCCACCGCACTGGGCAAGGCATCGCCCGCTCCGCCTCAGGATGTTGCAATTTTCAGGCTCTTACACCACCTTCCAATGGCATGAGCGAAATGAGAGTGTAGCCAGGGTGGTGTGGGGTCCCTGAAGATGCGGAATGCCTTTTTGAGGCAGTGACTTTTGTAGGTCCCTTCGATGATGAGAAGTCAGTATCCTTGATGGACTCGACAGTGTTCACCACTTTTTGCAATCTTCTTTATTCCTGGGCATTCAAGTTGCCAAACCAGACTGATACAACCAGCCAATATGCTCTCTACTGTACACCTGTAGATGTTCAAGAGAGTATTTGTTGATATACCAAATCTCCTCAATCTTCTAAGGAAGTTTACAATGTAATGAAAACAGATCTGGCCTGGAAATGAAGATTGGCAGGTCAAACAACTTGAACAGTAAAAGGCATTTGAGGAGCTTTTCCAGCTGCAATCTATGTATATCCCCAGGAAGGAGAAAGATAAGGAAATTAAAGCTTTGCATTCCTGGTGAGGCTAATGTCATGCTGATAATACGTGAGATCCAGATTGATTTACAAACATGTTAAGGTAACTAAAGAAATGTTGGCGAAGAAGGTTTGAGAAAAGAAACTGGCAGCAACATAAAATGTGATCAAAAATCATCTCTGGCTATTTAGCAAAGGGATAGTAAAAAGAGACGAGAGCTTGTTTAGGGACGAATTCAATCGGGCCGGGAAGCTGGAGATAATGATAAAATGCTCCTGGAGAAGAATGGTGTAGTTTGGGGAGTTTGAAGCTTGTTCAATAGAAGAAATATAAACAGTAAAATAAATGAAATTCTCAGACTGCTTCACTTTTTCAAATGATCCCTACTTTGTCCAAAATGATTACTATTGAATGTTTTTGTAACTAAGGTAAAGATGATAGGATAGATGTATTAAGGTGAAAAGTATGCCAGTCGTATGAAGAATGTTTTGTGGTTGACACTTAGTATTATGAAAATGGCATTGTTCAAAGATATTGAGCAAACTGCAGACAATTAAAATGTCATCCAATGCAGCAAAGTTCATCTGTCGCAGCATGATTAGCTTTAAACAGTAATGTTTCATATTTAACTGTGATCACCGATCTCTCAAATGCAAGTTATAGAAGAGGTTATTGTCCAAAAATGCTACTTGTCACTGATATGAATGACAGATCAGCCCTTCTCATGATAAGTGCATTGCCAGCAACTGGTAAACTTGTCCAGTGGTGATTCCTGTTCTTGTGAGGAGGCAGGCCAATAGTGAGTTTGGCCAAGGGATAAGGTTGCAGTAATCGAGCCTCAATTCACGCGCCCTCTGTGTGCTAGATTTAGCTCAATGGCAGTATGCGTTGCCTCTCGCCTATAAGATTTGAACCCAGTTACATGGTATTGAATATGTAATCCTGGTTAACACTTCAGTGCACTTTCTTAGGTGAACTTCCTGTCTGTGATGTTGGGATTCTGGAGGAAATGGGAGTGGCGTCATTTTCTACTTGAAGGAAATGGAGTATTTGGATAAAGATGGAGTTTCATGCATACAAAATATGAATTGTTTCAACATCAAAACCACCAGCCATCAACACTAATGATTGGATGCATTCCCATTCTCAAAACACCCAAGTAACTACCAGAATTATATATTCATTGCTGCTGTACCACTGACGGTTGGAAGATTTACTCTATCTGTGGCTCTGTTTGCTCATTTCTTTTGAAAATGAATAAGATTCATTAGAATTTCATAATGTTCAATACTACATGAAAAAGGAAAATAAATTCGATTGAATTACTGGTTGATACCTTATCCTGAACACTATTCTGTAAATTTGCTTGTGTACCACCTTCAAAGGAGATAATAGGCATCAGTGTAATTTGAACATTTTGCTTTGTTCTTATGGAACCTTTCAATTCCTTCTTTTTCAAAATGCTTTGATAAATAAGCATAAAGTCAAACAGAGTGTAAACAAGCCCTTTGGCCCTACTGGCCCTACTGGCCCATTCCAATGAAGATGCTCCTGTACTAGTCTCACCTGCCTGTGTTTGGCCCAAATTCCTCAAAACCTTTCCTATCCATGTAACTACAAATGTTTTTTTAAGTATAGTTAAGCCTCAGCTACATTCTCTGGCAGCTTATTCCACTTAGCCTCTGTGTGAAAAAGTTACCCCTCACATCCCTATTATATTTCTCTTACCTTAAATTTGTGTCCTCAGGTTCTTGATTCCCCATCTCTATGAAAAACACTCTGTGCATGATCTATTCCCCTCATGATTATATACACCTCTGTAAGATCACCCCTCCATTATCCTGCGCTCCAAGGAACGATGTCCTCGCCAACTGAACCTGGTTCAGGCCCTCGAGTCCTGGCAACATCTTGGTAAATTTTCTCTGCACTCTTTCCAGCGTAATGACATTCTTCCTATAGCAGGGTGACCAAAACTGAGCAAAATACTCTAAATGCAGCTTCACCAATACCTTGTGCAGCTGTAACACAACAATTGTTAATGAGATGCCTAACAGTCATTACTGCTCATTAACCTTTCAATTATGCATTTTTACCAAAAACACTTGGCTGTTAAACTCATTTTATTGTATTTCACCCAAAGTCCTTGCTCCGCCGTTCCCAGCACATGTATTTAAATAATGAATACTGCTAAATTAATTAAGAAACTAATAAGTCAAGTCAAGTCACTTTTACTTCTATAGCACATTTAAAAAACAACTCTCGTTGACCAAAGTGCTTAATGTGCTTAACGAGGTACTAACGCTTTACAACAGTGGTTCATAGATTAAGTACATGCATAAATACATATAGCCCTCCCTCAGAGGATGTCAAGAAAGGCTTGAGAGTAGAGATGAGTTTTAAGTCTCGACTTAAAGGAGTCGATGGAGGGGACAGTTCTGATGGGAAGAGGGATGCTGTTCCACAGTCTAGGAGCTGCAACCGCAAAGGCGCGGTCACCCCTGGGCTTATGCCTAGACCGCGGGATGTTCAGTAACCCCAAGTTGGCCAATCTGAGAGACCTGGCGGTGGTGTAGTGGGTGAGCAGACTTTTGATGTAGGTGGGGGCAAGCCTGTTAAGGGCTTTGTAAACATAAAGAAGGATTGTGAAATTTATTCGGAACCGCACAGGGAGCCAGTGGAGAGAGGCCAGAATCGGGGTGATGTGGTCCCTATTTCGGGTGCCCGTCAGGTGTCTTGCTGCAGCGTTTTGGACCAGTTGCAGGCGGGATAGGGAAGATTGGCTGATGCCAGTGTAATGGGAGTTGAGGCAGGAATCGAGGCGGGACGAGATTAATGTGTGGATGATCTTTTCGAGGTTGTCAAACTGGAGGAATTGTTTTATTTTAGCTATCGTCCGAAGCTGGAAGAAGCTAACTTTTACCACGGCATTGACTTATTTGTCAACTTTCAATGCTGAGTCAAATATCATGCCAAGGTTTTTGACGTGAGGTTTGAGTAGTGGGGTAAGGCTTCCAAGGCCTTGATATCATTTTGATTGAGTCCGAGGGACCGAGAAGGATGACCTCAGACTTACTCTCGTTTAGTTGGAGGAAGTTCTGGGCCATCCAACACTTTATATCCTCGATGCTGTGGATAAGGTTAAGTAGATTTGATCGGTTGTTGGGCTTCAGGGGGAGATAGAGTTGTGTATTGTCTGCATAGCAATGGAAGGAAATGCCATGCCTTTGAATGGCTTGGCCTAAGGGGAGCATATACAGGGAGAAGAGAATGGGGCCAAGGATGGAACCTTGTGGAACCCCACAGCAGAGGCTAGCTGGGGAGGAGAAAGAGTTGCCTATGTTAGTCGAGAAACTCCTACCTTTGAGGTAGGAGATGAACCAGCTCAGGCCAGTACCATCATTACCAACCCCGTACCGGAGATGGTCAATTAGGATGGTGTGGTCGACAGTATCAAATGATGCGCTGAGGTTGAGAAGGAGCAGGATTGCACAGTCGCCGGAGTCAACGGTGAGCAGTAAGTCATTATGTACCTTCAACAAGGCAGACTTTGTGCTGTGGTGGGCCTTGAAACCTGATTGGAACGTTTCCAAGATAGTATTTTGGTGAAGGTAAGGCATAAGTTGACTTAAAATTACCTATTCAAGGAAAGGCAGTTTTGAAATAGGTCTGTAGTTGCTTGGCAAGGTGGGGTCGAGGTTAGGTTTTTTCAGGAGGGGCTAGACCACCGCATGCTTGAAGCATGTAGGAACAGTGCCAGTGGCCAGGGAACTGTTGAAGATGGCGAGGATGCTGGGACCGGCCATTGTAAGGACATCCTTCAGAAGGATAGAGGGGACAACGTCGAGAGGGCAGGTAGTAGGTTTCAAGTCGAGTCAAGTTTATTCGTCACATATACATACGAGATGTGCAGTGAAATGAAAAGTGGCAATGCTTGCGGATTGTGCAAAAAAAAACCCTACAAAACAGAATGGAACAGAATCACATATTCACATATTATGTATTTGTGGGAGGAAAAAACAACTATTTTAAAAAGACACCACACAACAATAAATTGGTACAGTAAAGTTAGTCCCTGGTGAGATAGGAGTTTACAGTCCTAATGGCCTCTGGGAAGAAACTCCTCATCCTCTCCGTTTTCACTGCTTGGCAACGGAGGCGTTTCCCTGACCGTAGCAGCTGGAACAGTCCGTTGCTGGGGTGGAAGGGGTCCCCCCATAATGTTGCTGGCTCTGGATCTGCACCTCCTGGTGTATAGGTCCTGCAGGGGGGTGAGTGTAGTTGCCATAGTGTGTTCGGCCAAACGCACTACTCTCTGCAGAGCCTTCCTGTCCAGGGCAGAGCAGTTCCCAAACCAGATTGCCGGACAAGATGCTTTCTACAGCCCCAGAGTAGAAGCACTGAAGGATCCTCAGAGATACTCTGAATTTCCCCAGCTGCCTGAGGTGGTAAAGGCGCTGCCTTGACTTACTCACCAGCGCGGCAGTGTGTGTTGTCCATGTCAGATCCTCTGTGATGTGTACTCCCAGGTATTTAAAGCAGCTCATCCTATCCACAGTAGTCCCATTTATCTCCAGTGGCATGTATGTCCTCGGATGTTGTGCCCTTCTAAAGTCCACAATCAGCTCCTTAGTTTTTGTGACATTCAAGAGGAGGCTGTTGTCCTGACACCAGAGTGCCAGATCAGCCACCTCATCCCCGTAGGCATTCTCTTTGTTATCGGAGAATGTGGATAAATGTGAGGTTACCCACTTTGGTGGCAAGAACAAGAAAGCAGATTATGATCTGAATGGTGTCAGATTAGGAAAAGGGGAGGTGCAACGAAACCTGGGTGTCTTTGTACATCAGTCACTGAAAGTAATTATGCAGGTACAGCAGGCAGTGAAGAAAACAAATGGCATATTGGCCTTCATAGTGAGAGGATTTAAGTATAGGAGCAAGGAGGTCCTATTGCAGTTGTACAGGGTCCCGGTGAGCCCTACCTGGAGTATTGTGTGCAGTTTTGGTCTCCTAATTTGAGGAAGGCCATTCTTCCTATTGAGGGAATGCAGCGTAGGTTCACAAAGTTAATTTCCAGGATGTCAGGACTGACATATGAAAGAATGGATCGACTGGGCTTATATTCACTGGAATTTAGGATGAGAGGGGATCTTATAGAAACATACAATTCTTACAGGATTGGACAGGCTAGATGCAGGAAAAATGTTCCCGATGTTTGGGGTGTCCAGAACCAGGGTTACAGTTTAAGAATAAGGGGTAGGCCATTTAGGACTGAGATGAGGAAAATATTTTTCACCAGAGAGCTGTGAATCTAGAATTCTCTGCCACGGAAGGCACTGGAGGCCATTTCACTGGATGTATTCATGAGAGAGTTGGGTAGAGCTCTTTGGGCTAACGGAATGAAGGAATATTGAGAGAAAGGAATGGGGTACTGATTTTGGAAGATCAGCCATGATCATATTGAATGGCGGTGCTGGCTCAAAAGGCGAATGGCCTACTCCTGCACCTATTTTCTATTTTGGAAAAATAATTTTTGCCTTGGGCGTGTTAGGAAAAATTGAAGATGCACAAAATGCTAAGTATATAATCTCTGCACATTTCTATCATAGAAACATAGAAAATAGGTGCAGGAGTAGGCCATTCGGCCCTTTGAGCCTACACTGCCATTCAATATGATCATGGCTGATCATCCAACTCAGTATCCTGTACCTGCCTTCTCTCCATACCCCCTGATCCCTTTAGCCACAAGGGCCACATCCAACTCCCTCTTAAATATAGTCAATGAACTGGCCTCAACTACCTTCTGTGGCAGAGAATTCCAGAGACTCACCACTCTGTGTGAAAAATGTTTTACTCATCTTGGTCCTAAAGGAATTCCCCCTTATCCTTAGACTGTGACCCTTTGTTCTGGACCTCCCCAACATTGGGAACAATCTTCCTGCATCTAACCTATCGAACCCCTTAAGAATTTTGTAAGTTTCTATAAGATCCCTCCTCAGTCTTCTAAATTCTAGCGAGTACAAGCCAAGTCTATCCAGTCTTTCCAAATATGAAAGTCCTGACATCCCAGGAATCAGTCAGGTGAATCTTCTCTGTACCCCCTCTATGGCAAGAATGTATTTTCTCAGATTTGGAGACCAAAACTGTACGCAATACTCCAGGTGTGGTCTCACCAAAACCCTGTACAACTGCAGTAGAACCTCCCTGCTCCTATACTCAAATCCTTTCGCTATGAATGCTAACATACCATTTGCTTTCTTCACTGCCTGCTGCACCTGCATGCCTACTTTATCAAAATTCTTGTATGAATTATGATAGCCATGGTGGTCCATTTAACCTTTACTGTTAGATCTCGCATATTATAGATCTTATGGTATATATTTTTTTTAAACTGCTGAAGGAACTCAGCGGGTCAAGCAGCATTTGTGGAGGCAAAGGAATGATCAACATATTTGGGTCAAAACTACATCAGGACTGAGTGTGGAGGAAAGACAGTTAGTATACAGAGGGGAGAAGAAGGGGTGAAGTGGGCTTGCAGGTGATTTATGGAACTAGTTGAATATTCAGGTGATGGAGGGGGGGGGTTGGGCTGGAGTCGGGAGGCAGTAGCTGGTGGGTGCTAGGTAGAGACAGGTAATCTCTGCCAATCATCTCCTGCTCGCTTATTTCTTCCCATTGCCTGCCAGCCCCTGCTTCACTTTTCTGACACACCTCTACACTAGCTATCCCTCCTCTACCCTCTTAATCCTGAGACAGGGTCTCAGCCTGAAACATTAATCATCCTTTTGCCTCCACAGAAGCTGCTTGACCGAGCTAAATTTCTCCAGCAGTTTGTTTGTTTTTACTCCAGATTAAGCATCTGCAGTATCTTGTGCCTCTATTTTTTGGTATGTAATTAGCTCGTCCAAAATAGATGAACTCATCGGAACATAGAAGTTGCAAATAATCCTTCAGTTCATCCCAAATCTCAATGAATCATGTCTGGTTCGGGTTGTACCCTTTTAGGAAAGATGTGCAGAAGGTGCTTAAATTGTTCCAGTGACAAGAGATATCCACTACAAGCCATTCTGGAGAAACTCGAATTGTTCCGCTCGGGGAAAGGAAGATTAAGAGGGAACTTCATGAAGTTGTACTACATCTCAACCTGTTTTATTTGAGGTAAAAAAAGTGAAATTGTTTAGGGTCGATTTTTTTTCAATGAGCTGGAAGCACAAATTTAATGTTTTGAGCAAAGGGGGGGGGGGAGGGGGGTGGTGAGGAAAATAATTTTAAAGCAAATAGACAAAAATCACTGCCTGTAAAGGTAGAGAAACCAATCAGCGCTTTCAAAAGGTAATTGGATTAGCATTTCAATCCAATTTGAGATACCAGCTATCAAGACAGATGTGTACAGCAATTCATTCTTGCCCCACACAATTAAAGCATGGAATAGTCTTCACCCTACCATAGTTACACAACCAGACGCAACTAAATTTAAGGTAGCTCTTCTCCAAGAACCCTTTTTTGCTCAAGTCCACCCTCCGCCACCCTGTTTTTAAATTCCATTTGGAATATTTTTGGAGGACCAAGAACCAAGAAACCAAGCATGCGAAAAAGATAATTTGAAGGGCTTTATTAGGGGGGGGAAGCACATTCTTTCAGATGGAATTGTCTAATTTTTATGCACAGACTCCAGCCTGGCTGAATAGCTGCCTCCTGTTTCAGAACAATATTTTGATTCCAAGGTGGGTCATCCCCCTCACACTAACAGCTGAAGGTGGTAGCAAATGTCTTACTCTTGTCTTTTCCAATTGGCCACCATTGAGGAAGAGGATGTGATGGAGTCGCCTCCTCTTATTTGCTGTTCAGTTGCCCAAGAGTCGAGCATGTTTAATTGTCAAATGTACCCACAAAGGAACATTGACATTTTTACTTGCAGCAGCATTTTTACTTGCAGCAGCATAACAGGCCTGTAAACACAACGCATGTTGATAACATATGATAAACAAAGAAAATACAATCAATTAATAACCCCAATACTAGTGCAAAAAAAGCCCAAAGGTCCTGAGTGCAACTAAAGGCTGTCTATAGTTCATAGTTTAGTAAGAGTTTATAGGGTTCAAAAGCCTGGGTTGTTGGGAAGAAGCTAAACTTGCACATCTGGTTGTGGTCTCTGTTTTCAGATCTATAAGTTCTTCCTGAAGGTAGAGTTAAAATGAATGTGTGGCCAGTGTGATGTGACTCATTAATGATGCTGGCTGCCTTTTTGATACAGTGACTCCTATAGATCCCTTTGATGGTCAGTAGCTGTGATGAAACTGCAGTGTCCACCACCTTTTGTAATCTTTTCTGGGCATTCAAATTGCCGAACCAGGCCATGATGCAATCAGTCAATATGCTCTCTACCATCCACCTGTTAGAGTTCAAGAGAGTATACATCAACATACCAAATCTCCTCAATCTTCTGTAGAGGTAGAAGCATTGATAGATTTCTTTTTCTTTATGATTTCTTTTTCTTTATGATTCGACCAATGTGCTGGGCCCAGAACAGACCATCAGAGATATGCACACCCAGTTGTTGACTCTCCACCAACAACCCGTCGATGATGACAGGTTTGTGAATACTTGGCTTCCTCCTTTTAGAGTCAAAAATCAGCTCCTTGGTCTTGCTGACGTTGAGAGAATGGCACCATTCAATCAGATTATCATTCTCCCTCCTATGTTCCCACATTATTGGCTGTAATTCTTCCAACAATGGTAGTATTGTCAGCAAATTTAAAGATGGCATTGGATCTGTGACTACATTCATGAGTATAGAGTGAGTAGAGCTGGGGACTGAGCAGGCAGCCCCGAGGTGCTGATGCTTATAAAGGGGGGAAAGTGCTGTTGCCAACTCGTACTGCTTGTGGTCTGTCCATGAGGAAGTCAAGGATCCTGTTGCATAGGGAAGTGCAAAGACCCAGTTTCCTGAACTTGATAACAAGTTTGGAAGGGATGATGTTGTTGAACATCAAGCTGTAGTCTATGAACAACTGCCTGACGTATGTGTTCTTATTGTCCACGTGGTCCAGTGCAGGGTGGGAAGACAGCAAGATTGCATCCCCGGTTGATCTGTTGTGGCAGTATGCAAATTGTAGTGGGTTCAAATTCTTCTAAGGTGAAATTTGACATGTGCCATAAGCATGGACAGTGCCGTTGGTCAGTAGTTATTGAGGCATTTCAACTTTCTGCTCTTAGGCACTGGTATTATTGAAGCCCTTTTAAAGCCCTATGGCAACCTTGGACCCGAGTAGTGATAGTTTTAGTCTAGATTGTTGTCACGTGTACCGAGGTACAGTGAAAAGCTTTTTGTTGTGTGCTATTTGGTCAGTGGAAAGACTATATATGATTACAATTGAGCAGTGCAGCATACAAATACAGTATAAAGGGAATAACATTTAGTGCAAGGTAAAGTCCGATTAAGGAGGGTCTCCAATGAGGTAGATGGTGGCTCAGGACTGCTCTCTAGATAACAGCTGGGGAGAAACAGTTCCTAAATCTGCAGGTGTGTGTTTTTCACACTTCTGTACCTCTTGCCAGATGGGAGAAGATAGACTGACTGGGATGAGACTCATCTTTGATTATGCTAGTTGGCTTTCTGAGGCAGCGTGAGGTGTAAATGGAGTCAATGGAAGGGATGTTGGTTTTCATGATGATCTGGACTGTTTATTGCATTCATGGATGGAGCTGTTCCCAAAACCTTGCTGTGATGCATCCCAATAAAATGCTTTCTGCGGCGCATCTGCAAAAGTTGGTCAGAGTTGTTGGGGGCATTCAGAACTTCCTAAGCATTCTAAGTAGTGATGTTGTGGTGCTTTCTTGGCCATTGCTTCAATATGGCTGGTCCAGGACAAGTTGCTGGTAATATTTACTCCTAGGAACTTGAAACTTTCAACCATCTCCACTTCCTGAAGTAGATTACTATCTCCTTTGTGTTGCTGACATTGAGAGAGAGGTTGTTATGAGGTTCTCAATCTACTTCCTGTACTCCTTCTCGTCATTATTTGTTATGCGGCCCACTATGGTGGTGCATTCTGCAAATTTGTAAATTGAGTTGGCTGCACGATCGTGGGTGTATAAGAGGAAAGAAGGGCAGAAAATGCATCCTTGAAGATGTCCACAAAAACTCCATCTAGTTAGTCCTCGCAGGTTTTAAGAATGGTCCAGATGTTTTCTGCGGATCACTTTTATGAAGAATCTTCTTGGTGACTGAGATTACCATGCCATTGGGATCTATGGGGGCTTGAGAAGGCAGATTTGTGTTCTCCCTTTCAGAGTAAGCTTTGAACTCGTTTGGGAGTGATGCTTTACTGCCACTGGTTTTGCCTTATGGAAGCTATGATGTGAAAACGCCGTCTGAGCTGCCGAACATCCGTCCTACCCTCCAATTTAGAACAAATGTGTTTTTTCTGATGGTATTATTCATGATGGTCATATCTGGATTTCCGAATGAAACCGGATTGCCAAGTTTGAATGCCCGAGATCTGATCCTTCATGACCTTCAGGTTCATCCAAAGCTTCTGATTGGGGAACACCGAGGTCATTTTGATGGGAACACACACTTCCGCCAGTAACAGCCGTGGCATATTTGTTCAGGTCCATTGCTGAGTCATTGAACATCACCTGATTTACCGACTCCAAGCAATCATGGAGTCGTTCCTCTGCCTGCCCTGACCAGCTCAGTACGGTCATCACCACTCGAGCTACGCTCTTCAGTTGCTGCCACTACATTAAGCCAGGTGGACGGATTTCCCAAAGTGAGGGCGAGGGTGATGGAGTGATAGGCATCTTTGATGGAATATCAGTGGTTGCGGGTCTCTGATCATGCGGTGCTGCAGGACATGTGCTGGTGGTAGTTAGGAAGTGACTTCCTCCAATTGGCTTTGTTGAAGCTCTCGGCAATGATAGAAACATAGAAAATAGGTGCAGGAGTAGGCCATTTGACCTTCGAGCCAGCACTGTCATTCAATATGATCATGGCTGATCATCCAAATTCAGGGCCCAGATCCTGCTTTTCCCCCATATCCCTTGATTCCATTAACCCTAAGAGCTAAATCTAACTCTCTCTTGAAAATATCCAGTGAGTTGGCCTCCACTGCCTTCCATGGCAGAGAATTCCACAGATTTACAACTATCTGGGTGAAAAAGTTTTTGCCCTTATCAATCCTAAATGGCCTATCCCTTATTCTTAAACTGTGATCCCTGGTTCTGGAATCCTCCAACATCGGGAACATTTTTCCTGCATCTAGACTGTCCAATCTTTAAGAATTTTATATGTTTCTATAAGATCCCCTCTCATCCTTCTAAATTTCAGTGAATACAAGCTCAGTCGATCCATTCTTTCATCATATGTCAGTCCTGCCATCCTGGGAATAAACCTGGTGAACCCTAAATGCTATATTTAAGAGGGAGTTAGATGTGGCCCTTGTGGCTAAGGGGATCAGAGGGTATGGAGAGAAGGCAGGTACGGGATACCGAGTTGGATGATCAGCCATGATCATATTGAATGGCGGTGCAGGCTCGAAGGGCCGAATGGCCTACTCCTGCACCTAATTTCTATGTTTCTATGTTTCTAAATAGCAATTATGTCCTTCATCAAATTAGGAGACCAAAACTTTGCACAATACTCCACTAGGGCCCTGTACAATTGCAGTAGGTCCTCCTTGCTCTGATACTCAAATTATCTCGCAATGAATGCCAACATGCCATAATTTGCTTTCATCACTGGCTGCTATACCTGCATGCTTACTTTCAGTGACTGATGTATAAGGACACCCAGGTCTCGTTACACCTCCCCTTTCCTAATCTGATACCATTCAGATAATAATCTACTGTTCTTGCCACCAAAGTGGATAACCTCACATTTATCCACATTACACTCCGTCTGCCATGCATCTGCCCAATCACCCAACCTATCCAAGTCACCCTGCAGCCTCATAGCATCCTCCTCACAGCTCACGCAGCTTTGTGTCATCCGCAAACTTGCAGATGTTACATTTAATTCCCTTGTCTAAATCGTCAATATATATTGGAAAAAGCTGCGGCCCCAGCACTGAGCCTTGCGGCACCCCACTAGTTCCTGCCTACCATTCTGAAAAGGACATGTTAATTCCTACTCTTTGCTTCCTGTCTGCCAACCAGTTCTCTATCCATGTCAATACTCTACCCTCAATACCATGCGCTCTAATTGTGCACACTAATCTCTTGTATGGGACCTTGATAAAGGCTTTTATGAAAGTCCAGATGCACCATATCCAATAGCTCTTCCTTATCCATTCTACGTTACATCCTGAAATAATTCCATAAGATTAGTCATGCATGATTTCCCCTTCATAAATCCATGCTGACTTTGACCGATCCTGTCACTGCTTTCCAAATGTGCTGCTATTACACAGTTAATTGTCGACTCCAGCATCTTCCCCACCACCGATGTAAGGCTAACTGGTCTATAATTCCCTGTTTTCTCTCTCCCTCCTTTCTTCAAAAATGGGGTTACATTGGCTACCCTCCAGTCCACAGGAACTGATCCAGTCTATAGAACATTGGAAAATGATCATCAATGCTGGGCCACAATTTCTAGGGCCACCTCGAGTACTCTGGGATGCAGACCACCAGGCTCTGGGGATTTATCTGCCTTCAGTCCCAACAATTTACCTAACACAATGTCCTGACTAATGTGGATTCCCTTCAGTTCCTCCCTCCAACTCGACCCTAGGTCCCCTAATATGATGGGAAATGCATTGGCCACGGCTTGACCTGTACTAGAAGAACATCTGCTTGGGGGTAACAGATTGCAGCTTCACGCTGCCGGTTCTTGCCTACTTCAGCAATCAGGCAAACATCACCCTCTTTGATTGAGAACAAAAGAGGGCTGTGGCCCTGGGAGAAAACGAAAGCGACAAAGGAATCGAAACTGATACTGATTGGAAATGCATGGATAAAAAATGAAAATGAATATTTTTTTTAAAAACAAGTTCATTTTTATAAACATTTGCTCTTTTTATTACACAGATGTGAATGTCGGTGTATATTAAATCTTCAACCTACGATTCTCAAAGCTGCAGCGGTTTGGTTCTCATTTACTGGAAGTTGCGCAGATGGAGGCGGGGACTCTGCGTTTATAAACAGCCCAGCTGCGGGGCAACTCCAGCGAGCTGCAAGCAAGCGGAGCGTTTGCTACGTCGGCTCCAGTCGCAGTCAACATTGTTTGATTTTTATTAATCAAAGAGATTTACAATGACCGAAGTTGACAGAGAAAATTTGAAGCAATGGGAAAGCTATATCACCGGCATTCTGCGGCCGAGTTACATCCACGCGTTTCTCGTAGATTTTCTACCGCAGGGTGCGTGAGTTTTTACTTTTCATTCCGTATTATGATTATGGAATTATTTTATTACATATTATTTGCATTATATTATGTATAAATAGATAATGATGGTGGTTTAAACTTGCTTGGAGCAATTTAAAAGCTCAGTCCAGCCTGCAAGGGAAAATCATGCTTAGATGTAAAATCCTTTTCGTTTTTCCAAATTTCCTACAGTTTTGGTCCTGAAAGGGGCGTGTGTGAAATCCTGACCCGGCACAGTACATGTAGGAACGTTACAACATTTTGAGATTTAAAAAAAAGTCTGCAACTTATCCCATCAGATAAAACATAAAAATAAGTTTAATTTGACACCTAATTCACTTTCATATCTTCGGTATTAAAAAAGTTATGGCCATTTTCATACTACGAAATTAGCATCTTGTTACCTATTGGTTTTTTATTGACTTAACTCAAAAGCTGTGATCGAGGACAGTGAAAAGCCCATAACTTTCTTAAAAATTAAGAGGTCTGAATGACATTTTCAGTTATTATAGATTGAACCATTCTGAAATAAATATGAAGCAATCTTACTTGGATGACCTGAAATTAAAGCATATAATTAGTTAGTTACCTAATTGTAGCTAATTACACAATTCAATTACTAGATCTAAACATCTATCCATTTCTTAAGAAAAGGTGAACATTTTTAAATAGCCTAAGTGTCCAAATAACATTCACACAAGAATTCACAATATGACATGGTTTTTTAAATCTCATTGTCATGAATTTATAGGCCAAATGGAAGGAATTTAACGTTTAATTCCCGTAAATTTATGGCCATTAATGGCGGAACGCAATCGTTTGGAATATTGCATTTGTGGTGAATTTAAACCCCACTTACTGTGAAAGGAACTCTTTGCCCCTCCCAGCGGCCCTTTTACAGCCGCTTCCCATCAGTTGCTAGCAATGAGGGATGATAGACTTGGCTATTCCTCAGCAGAGCAACATCATTCTTGATCTATCTTACTTGGCTAACAACTACGTGTTAACTACTGGCTGTTAACAAGTGCGAACAGTGGTAGTTAACAAATCGTTTTTGTCTGATGGACAGTGCAGCGGATTTTATCCATGTTCGTTTTTTTAAAATCCGTATTTAACAAGGCAAATGTTTTTTTTTTTTAAATCTGTATTTAACAACGCAAATTTGTATTTCCGTACGAAATACGGAAAATTAGCGTGGGGTCCCCTTAGGCGTGGGGCCCAATTGGGAGCAATCGGTCCATTCGGCTTAAGGCCCGCCCTGCCTGCCGTTATCTGACTTTTGCAAGAACCTTTCATAAGCTAAGGTTATGGTCCTGAGCTCACCATAGACCTCATTGTCGCTCTTGCACCTTCTTTTTCTCTGCGCTTCTGTGTAGCTGCAGCACTATATTCTGCACCCTTTCCTTTCTCTTTTTGCACTACCTATTGTACTTGTGTATGGCTTGATTGTATTCTATGATAAAATTTGCCAGGACAGCATGCAAAAAAAGCTTTTTACTGTATGTTCAGTTATATAATTGTCACATGATTGAGGTACATTGAAAAACTTTGTGTTGCATGCTATCCAAAAGATCAGGTATACCATACATAAATACAATTAAATCAAACTCAAATACAATAGATAACGCAAAGGGGGAAGATACAGAATATAGTTCTCAGCATTGTAGCCTCAGTTCCATAGACAAACTCCAATGTCGTCAATGGGGTAGAGGTAAATCAGATAGTACCTTAGCCTTTGAAAGGACTGTTCAGTAGCCTGATAGCAGAGGGGAAGAAGCTGTTCCTGAATCTGGTGGAGTGCGCCTTCAAGCTTCTGTACCTTCTGCCGGATGGGAGCAGGGAGAAGAAGGAATGACCGGGGTGGACATGTCTTTGATTATGTAAGCTATTTTTCCAAGACAGCCTGGCGTAGATGGAATCTTGACATACATGTTGATAATACAATATCAATACTAGTAAATAAACTGACTCTCTTGCATAGAAGCTGGTCGACCTGCTGATTATTTACAGGATGTTCTCTTTTTTCTTATGCTATGTTTGTGGAGATGATTAAATCAGAGGAAAACACTGCAACACATTTTGGCCATCACTCAAGAAAAATTTTGTTAGATGCCTTTTGAGCTTGGTGGGAGGGCAAGAGGAAGTGATGTGGTGGCAGGGTTGAAAGAACTCAGTCAGAAGTCAAAGAGTCATACAGAGTTACAGCCCAGAAATAAGTTCTTCAACCCACCAAATCCAAGCCGACCCTCAGGTGGTAATCCTACCCAAACTCATTTATTCTCCCACATTCCCATCAAAGTCTCCCAGATTCAACCACTCAACTACCGAAGCCAATTAACATACAAATCTGTGCGTCTTTGGAGCGTGGGAGGAAACCGGAGCACTTGGGAAAAAACCCATGCACTCACAGAAAGAACATACAAACTTCATACCTAGTCAGGATCGAACCTGGGTCTCTGGAGCTGTAAGGCAGTTATTCTACAGCTGCACTACTTCAGCCACAAGATTTAGCCTCTGGCACCATAGCCAGGAGAACACAAATGATGGGACGAGTTGATTTTCATTTGAGATATCAGAATGGCCAGGGCTTCATTTTTAATCGCTTGTGTCTTCCAGTTTGATGTCAGGTCATCAACCTGTGCTATTGACTTTCTTTCCCAACTGAATATTTTCTGCATTCTCAGATGGAACTGGGAAATTGGAGATGTGGTGAAACCAACAGAAATAAATCTCACCTAAGTTGGAAATCCCTGGATATCACCTTGTTCCATTGTTGGATTCTCCCAGCACTTCTCCATTTTAATAAAAAACTAACATTGTTTTCTCTCGCAGTTAAGGTTGAAGAGATTTTATCCTTGGAAGTAAAGTCTTGCACATCTTCTGCAGAACGCTTTTTTGATTACTTGATTAGATTGGAACAAGTAGGATGGTATCGAGCATTTTTAGATCAACTTGGAGCTGTGGGTGAGTGATCTATTTGTTGCATAAACATTACAATCATATGCTTCATATTTTGTTAGATGTAAAAGATTTAAAATATCTCTTTCAATGAGCCAGAAAGCTTACTTCAACGCCCTGGCCAAATCGATCCCCAAACCAACATTATCAAACCATTATCAAAATACTGAAGAAGGGTTTTGGCCCGAAACGTCACCCATTCCTTCGCCCCATAGATGCTGCCTCACCCGCTGAGTTTCTCCAGCTTTTTATCTACCTTCTATTATCAAAACACAGTTATGTGGTAATTATCACACTGCTTATGGGAGTTTGCTGTTCCCAAATTGGCTAACGCTGTTCTCTGCATTACACTTCAAAGGCACTTTGTTAGTTGGGAAATTATTTGGGATGTCCTGAGGATACGGAGGTTGCTGTACAAAAGCAAGTCTTTTATGACTTTTGTAATGCCTCGCTATTAAAGGCAAATGGTTTACTCAAAGATAGGCACTCTGAACTTGAGTATTGGCCAACGCTGCAGCTTTTAGATAAAGCCTTCTCAGCAGGAACACGGATAAAATGCATTACTTGAGCCACTGTTTAATTGAGGGGAGAGTGGTGGGATTGGGAAAGGTATGATCATATTTGGGGACAATGATTAAGAATTTAGATAATACGCAATAAGGGGAATTATTTTCTGGAAGAGTAATGTCAAACGGGGCTTCCTTTGGGGGGGGGGGGTGAGGCATTGACCATTTATGGAGTCTCTCTGGAATCAAGAATTTCATTGCTCATTCATATTCATAGATGAGGCTGAAGAATTCCATTGCCTTGAAATTAACAGAATAGTGAAATTCGACTGAAACCATCATCGTTGTGTTCCAGTCTGGAAAACATTAATTTTCCTATAATGTGACCACATTCTAGACATTGGAATCAAAGAATGCAGTGGGGAAGTTAGTACCAAGATTGTGGATTGTATGGTCATGTTGAATGAGGTAGCAGGCTAGAGAAGCCGAATGGCTTACACCAGCTGCTTTGTAGAATTTCCCACAGTTATGTCCCACAGAGTGCCAAATGAAGGCAAGCAGTCAACTTAAGACTGAGATAAGTTGATTGATTGGGTCCTACACCCTTGCCTATTTTCCAGTGATTCCTAAGAAGGCTAAAGGCCACCAAACTTTCTCTCATTTACTCAATGGTAAAAATAACAAAACATATATATATATATCGCCTTTTTAACCTGGCTACTAATGTCGTGGAGAGAAGTGTGAAAGCCTGAGAGACTTTGTTGGAATTTTAGTGGAACAACTATTCAGTGGGTAACGTGAGTGATTTCACATTCTGTATCTCTTGTGTTTTCAGGTTACACTGGTCTGCTCGACGCCATGGAGAATGCTGATTTTTCTGAAATTGAAAAACTGCGTGAATGTAAAAATCTTTTGAATCGCATTTCTCCAACAATTGTTTCGAACATAAAACCGAATGAAATACTTAATTTGATGAAATGCCTGCTACCCAGAGAAGATGAAGAGATTCGCAAGGTATTCCTAAAGATAGTGGGGAAGGTGATGGGTTGTTATTGAGGCTTCTCCAGGTATTAATGCTCCGTCTTTAGCATCCATTAGGTTGGAAAATCACGAGAATATTTAAATACATTTCAGTTTTTTCACTTTGGTCAAATTCTTCTGTTAACAAGCCTCAGAAATCTGTACTTCCCCATTTTTGCATCACTCCCAACTCTATTGGCACGAGAATCTGCTTTCTGCTGCCTGTGCCTCAAAGTCTGGAATACCTTCCCGTAATCACTCCAACTTTCTCCTTATTCCTTCTCCCTTTACAGAAAACTTAAAACCTTCCTCGTGTCCAAGGCTTTAATTCCCCCTTGTATGCCTCTGTGTGGCACAGCTTTATTTTTAAATATTTTCTTTTTTAGGATCTGGGTATTGCTGGCAATGTTAGCATTTATCGTCCATCCCCAATTGCCCTTGAGAAACGGCAGCCTTGAATCTATGCACTATTTCAGGTGGAGGTGCTCCACCAGGTTATTTGGGAGGCATTTCCAGGATTTTAACCCAGTGATGATAACGGAGTATCATTTGTGCATGTTTAGTTTAGTTTAATTTACTGTCATGTATACCGAGGTAGAGTGAAAAGCTTTTGTTGCATGCCAACCAGCCAGTGGAAAGACAATACAGGATTACAACCGATCCATCCATAGTGTATAGATACATGATCAAAGGAATAACGTGAATAATGTTTAGTGCGATAAAGTCTGATTAAAGGTGGTCCGAGGGACTCCAATGAGGTAGATAGTAGCTCAAGATTGCTCTCTAGTTGTTGATGGGGATGATGTGACTTAGCAGGGGGCCTGCAGGTACCCATGCCCCTACTGCTCTCATCCTTAGTGGGAGAGATTTGGGAGGTGCTGCAGTGTAGTAAGAGTAAAACAGTGTAAAATGGTTCACACTGCAATCACTGTGTGCCAATGACAGGTGATGGTGCCAGACAAGTAGGCCATCTAGACCTGGATAATGTTGTGCTGCTTGGTAGTTGGTGGATGCAGGAACTGTAGATGCTGGTTTATACCAAAGATTAACACAAAATGCTAGAGCAACTCAGTGGGACAGGCAGTATCTCTGGAGAGACTGAAGAAGTGTCTCGACCCTAAACGTCAATCATTCTTTCTCTCCAGCGATTCTGCCGGTCCCGTTGAGTTGCTCCAGCACTTTGTGTCTATCTTTGGTAGTTGGTGGAACTGGACTCCAAGCAAATGGGGAGTATACCATCATTTGTTTGACTTCGTTTAGTTTAGAGATGTAGTGCGGAAACAGGCCCTTTGGCCCACCAAGTCCATACTGACCAGCGATTTCCGTACACTAGCACTATCCTGCACACTAGGGACAATTTACAATTTTTTTTTTTTACCAAACCCTATTAATTGACAAACCCGTATGTCTTTGCACTGTGTGAGAAAATCTGAGCTCCCGGAGAAAACCCGCGTGATCGCAGAGAGAATGTACAAACTCCATGCAGACAGCACTCATAGTCAGGATCAAATCCGGGTCTCTGGCGCTGTAAGGCAGCAACTCTACTGCTGCGTCACCATGCTGAATTGTTCCTTTAAAAGTTGGGGTGTTAGGTGGTGAGTCATTCACCACAGGATACCTAGTCTCTTACCTGTTCCCATAGCTGCAGTGTTTACATGGTTGGTCTTGTTGAGTATCTGATCATGGGTGAACCAGGTAGCGATGAGTGGGGGACTCAATGATGGTAATGACATTCAACGCCAAGGGTAGTTCCAGAGGCGTTCTAATGTTAGAGCCGATCATTGTCTGTCACTGGTGGTGGGTATATGAAACGAGCTATCAGAGGAGGTATTTGAGGCAGGTACAATATCAACATTTAAAAGACTTCTACAGGTACAGGTACATGCATAGGTAAGATTTAGAGGGAGAGGGATCAAATTCGGAAAATTGGGACTAGCTTAAATAGGGCATCTTGGTTGCCATGGGGTGGGAGTTGCTGTCTGACTCCATGATCAAGTCAAGTCGTGTGAATGTTACTTATCACTCAACGGCCCACGCCTAAATATTGCCCGAATCTTGCTGCAGGCAGTCATGGGCTGCTTCATCTATGAAGAACAATCCCAATTTTGACTTTACCATGAACGTAATGAAGATGGTTGGCCCAGAAAAATCCCTTGAACTCATGCAGTGATGCCTTGGGGCTCGGGCGATTGACCACAAACAACCACTTTCTTCCAATCCAACCATTAAAGTCTTTTCCTTTTGATACAAATTCAGTTTTACCGGAGCTCATTGATGCCGCACTCAGTCAAACGCTGGTCTGATGTCACACTCACTCTCGCTTCACCTCAGAAATTCAGTCTTTGGGACATCTTTGGATCAAGATTATGATGGGATCTGAAGCTGATAGATCTGGGCACGACCCAAACTGGGTGTTAACAAGCAGGAGATTGGTGAGTTGCAGAAGAAGGTCTCACCAGCACAGCCTTCTACACATGGTAATTTAGCCTCAGTGCAGACCTGACTAAACTGCCTCTGTAACCTCCTCCAGTGCTACAACCCTATTTAAGACCTCTTGTAAACGAGGAAGTGCACTGACTTGTCAAATATTTGCGCAGGTCTCTGAATCCAAGGGCGATACAGCAGGAGCAGAGAAGTTTCTCGAGTGTTTGCAAAGATCAGATAAACCACAGTTCTTCAAGGAGTTTAAATTAGCTGTGGAGAGATACAACTATGATGCAGTGTCAAATCTTTTATCTTCAGATGCAGGTAAAAGCAAAAATTAGCTGGCATGTTTTCAGCAATGTTAAAGAAGGAACATTTTTTGTCAATGAACAAAATGGGAGACTGTCAGGGGAGAGGGTATCACAGAGATAAGGAAGTATAAGAGATCAAAGAGATGGAGATCAAGGAAAATGTAGAATAAATAATTGATAGCTAGGAGAAGTTGAAATCAAAACAATCTGTCAACTTAACATGAGAACTGGGAAGAGGGTGGGATGGAGAGAGGGAAACAAGGGTTACTTGAAGTTAGAGAAGTCAATATTCATACTGCTGGGGTGCAAGCTGCCCAAGCGAAATATGAGGTGCTGTTCCTCTAATTTGTGCTATGCCTCACTCTGCCTATGGAGGAACCCCAGGACAGAAAGGTCAGTGTGGGAATGGGAGGGGGGGTTAGTGCTGAGCAACCAGGAGGTTTAGGTGCACTGAGCGGAGGTGTTCAGCGAAACGATTGCCGAGCCTGTGCTTGGTCTCGCCGATATATAGGAGTCCACACCTGGAACAGTGGATACAGTAGATGAGGTTGGAGGAGGTGCAAGTGAACCTCTGCCTCACCTGAAATGGCTGTCAGGGCCCTTGGTCAGAGTCGAGGGAGGAGTTATAGGGACAGGTGTAGTAGTGACCATCATTGTAGTTATTTGTTAATGAGGGCAAATGTGTGAACATCTAAAATGTGTGAAACTATAAAACTATGTTGTGTGACTCTTGGCCCTTTTCCACAGATGATTTATCTGATTGCTCTGGAACCAAAGAGTATGTCATGCAATATTCAGAGCAGCCAGATGACATGGATACCTACAGTGAACCAATCATCCAAACACGTAAATATGAACTGCATTGTTATTTTGATGACTAGTCTGGTAGATTAGCTCCTGCGGAGGAAGTTTCCATCCATCCCTCCAGACAGATGAAAGAGCAGAAGGAGAGGTCAGTTGAATACCAACATCAATGACAGCAAATGCATTCCAACGCACTTTGTAATAGGGATATCAAAGAAAACACTTACTTGTAAAGATCCAGATGCGGATATCAGGGCAGGAGAGTAAAGGTTTGATCATAAGTATGTTTTTAAGAAGAGTGGCAGTATGGATGGAAATTCCCCCAGTTTAGCAGTTTGATAGTAAAGGCATGGTCCCCAGTGGTGTAATAATTAAATTAACAGATAACGAGAGGTCTGAATTAGAAGATTAGAAGCTGGAGTAACTCAGCCGGACAGGCAGCATCTCTGGAGAGAAGGAATGGGTGATGTTTCGGGTCGAGACCCTTCTTCCTCACAGGGTGGATTTAATTATTCCACACAGTCTTTGTGTTCACCAATAGTTCAAATAGTGGAAATCTGAAACTAAAAACCTAAAAGGGGAATATAGATAAAATAAAAAGATGATTCTGAAAGCATAAAAACCATTGCCAGCAGCTGCCGTTTAGAAACGGTGGGGTTTACGATGAGATAGTTAAGTCTGTACAGAAGGCTGTTATGTGCTTAACATTACGATAAGGTCCTTTCCCTTCAGCTTCAGTTGAACTCCGTCATTATCTCTTGACCTTCTTATCACAGACCTTTCATTTTGTTCATGTTGAACTGGCTGGCAAACAGGAAGCAAAGAGTAGGAGTAGACGGGTCGTTTTCACAATGGCAGGCAGTGACTAGTGGGGTACCACAAGGCTCAGTGCTGGGACCCCAGCTATTTACAATATACATAAATGATCTGGATGAGGGAATTGAAGGCAATATCTCCAAGTTTGCGGATGACACAAAGCTGGGGGGCAGTGTTAGCTGTGAGGAGGATGCTAGGAGACTGCAAGGTGACTTGGATAGGCCAGGTGAGTGGGCAAATGTTTGGCAGATGCAGTATAATGTGGATAAATGTGAGGTTATCCACTTTGGTGGCAAAAATAGGAAAACAGACTATTATGTAAATGGAGGCCGATTAGGAAAAGGGGAGATGCAGTGCGACCTGGGTGTCATGGTACACCAGTCATTGAAAGTAGGCATGCAGGTACAGCAGGCAGTGAAGAAAGCGAATGGTATGTTAGCTTTCATAGCAAAAGGATTTGAGTATAGGAGCAGGGAGGTTCTACTTCAGTTGTATAGGGTCTTGGTGTGACCACACCTGGAGTATTGCGTACAGTTCTGGTCTCCAAATCTGAGGAAGGACATTATTGCCATTGAGGGAGTGCAGAGAAGGTTCACCAGACTGATTCCTGGGATGTCAGGACTGTCTTATGACTGCATAGACTCGGTTTATACTCTCTAGAATTTAGGAGATTGAGAGGGGATCTTATAGAAACTTACAAAATTCTTAAGGGGTTGGACAGGCTAGATGCAGGAAGATTGTTCCCGATGTTGGGGAGGTCCAGGACAAGGGGTCACAGCTTAAGGATAAGGGGGAAATTGTTTAGGACCGAGATGAGAAGGATTTTTTTCACACAGAGAGTGGTGGGTCTCTGGAACTCTCTGCCACAGAGGGTAGTTGAGGCCAGTTCATTGGCTATATTTAAGAGGGAGTTAGATGTGGCCCTTGTGGCTAGGGGGATCAGAGGGTATGGAGAGAAGGTAGGTACGGGATACTGAGTTGGATGATCAGCCATGATCATATTGAATGGTGGTGCAGGCTCGAAGGGCCGAATGGCCTACTCCTGCACCTAATTTCTATGTTTCTATGTTCTGTCCATATCTTCCTTCGTTCAGCGCATCTTAAAATTGGTTACACCTTTAACTTTTCTCAGCGGGTGCAGCAGCATCTAAGGAGTGAAGGAGATAGGCGACGTTTCGGGTCGAGACCCTTCTTCAGACTGGTGGGTCTCCAGTCTGAAGAAGGGTCTCGACCCGAAACGTCGCCTATCTCCTTCACTCCTTAGATGCTGCTGCACCCGCTGAGTTTCTCCAGCTTTTTGTGTAACCTTCTATGTTTCTATGTTCTGTCCATATCTTCCTTCGTTCAGCGCATCTTAAAATTGGTTACACCTTTAACTTTTCCCAGTGATCTGGGGTTCTTCAATTCAGAATATTTGCATAAATTGACACTGGCTGACCTACTGACATTTATACCACTTTCTATTTTTTAATTATTATTTTGCTCCACAAGCTTGACAGAATAAAGGAATGCCTACCCTGCAAATCAGGGGGAATAATTAGCTAGCGTGGATTGTTTAGCTTTATCTTCATTGTAATATGAGTTAAGGCTGCCGAGATGCACAAGGAGGTACCTATTGAGGGGGGAAACACTGCCAATGCTGAGCAAGTCAGCAGATCATGCAGCATTTGTGGAGAAAGAAGACCTTTCATCAGATAGGGATGGCACATCTTCATCATGATCATATGGTCACCTCCCTGCATCTGGGTTGGAGAGATTTCCTGGATGAACAGCTTAAACAAAATTCAGGCAATTTGGGGAAGAACATTCTGCGTCTATTTTTGGTGTATACCAGCATATGCAGTTCCTTCCTACACAGTTTCCAAGTAGATTGGAGCCAGGGTGGTCTTCTAGGCAAGTTCCAAATCTCTTTTCACACCCCTTTGGGATTTGGAACTTGCCTATAAGAACACCCTGGCTCCAATCTACTTGGAAACTGTGTAGGAAGGAACTGCATTTGCTGGTTTACACTAAAGATAGACACAAAATGCTGGAGTAGGTTCAGGCAGCATCTCTGGAGAAAAGGAATAGGCGACATTTCGGGTCGAGAAAAGTCTGAAGAAGTCTCAACCCAAAATGTCGCCTATCCATTTTCTCCAGAGATGCCGCCTGACTCGATGAGTTACTCCAGCATTTTATGTCTATTACTTGGAAACTGTAGTTGATTGAAGCTATCAAGTAGTTAACTGTAGCTGGATTAGGCAGCAGCCACAAATAACTTACCTTCACTGTAGATGTCAACAATGTTCTGAAATAGAAATTACTTTCCTTGTTAAATAACTATTTTCGTGTTTCATTTTTTTAAATGTAGCAAACAGCCAACAAAATTCAAATGACTTTAAACGTATGGAATTGAGAGCCTATCAAGAGGAGCTTGCAGAAAGTGCAGTTGATGGAGACAACACTATTATTTGTGCCCCTACAGGTACAATAAGAGAATGATTAACTAACTGCGTTTTATCGGCCTTGCCTTTTGCACATGCCTGATGTTAATTGCTCCACCCATGGCAGACGTTGCTTGAACAGAATATGTTAGTTAGAATTCCAGGACTCGGGACTCCAACACATGAGGATAATAATTGCTTTATAATCTACCGAGCTGTCAATGTTTTATTTGCTGACATACCCATTGAGAATATGGGACTGTTTTTGCTATCCTAAGGTACTGTTTAAATGCATTGATTTTATACCTTGAGTATTTATCAAACTGTTTACCATATTGTAAACTATACCAGTGGTCACAGACCTCCAGCCTGAATATTGTCCTTCCACCACAACCTTATGTCTATGTTACGATCAGTAAATCAGTTTCAAATCCATAAGACCAAGTCACGGTTAATCCCGTGCAACTTAACCATCTGGATCAGCCTACCATGGGGGACTTTATTAATGTCCTTACTAAAATCCATGCAGACAGCATCCACTGCCTCCCCATGCTCCCACCCATCATCGATCACTCTCAAAAACTCGATTGAGTTAATGGCTGGCTGGCCCAACTTTAAAAAAAAATAGGACTTTTGAGGTGTGGGCAAATTTGGCAAAGCAGGCAATTGTTGCCCCTCTCTGGTTACCCCAGAACAACCAGTGCAGTGGAGTGAATTAATTTCAGGATCAGCCATAATGCCATATAAATGGAGCGCATTTGCCCAGGCCTGGTGAGAAGAGCTGATTTGTTTACAGACTCTCCGCCTTTATACAGCAGTGTCAAAGTACTTTACAAATAGCGAAAGGTAGTCATGTGTAGAATGTAAGAAACATATCGGCCAGTTCACACGCTAGGTGCAACAAACTGCATTGGGACCATGACCACATGGCCTTAATTGGGAGTGAGTTTGAACAGTTCTTCTGCATTTAGTTCTTCAAGATTCCCACATTGAATCCATTAATGCCATCTCTGTATCCGAGTGGAATTGCTGGCCATAGTTCTGGGGAAGAACCATGGCTGGAACTAACCCTCTATGAAGCAGCACATAGGGGGCAATATTCTTGTCACTCTGCTCATACATGTGGCTCCATGTGGAGGGGAAGCTATTAATTAAGTGCATGGTTCCAAAGTTTGTGCGGCAATCTTGGCCATGCTGGTGTACTGATCAAATCAATAACTTTTTCTATTTCGATCCCAAGGGTCTGGAAAGACTGTAGTTGCCCTCCACATTGTTGAACGTCACCTCATGGAGAGGACTGACCAGGATAAAGGGAAAGTTGGATTCTTGGCCACAACGGTTCCTGTCTTTCAGCAGCAGTTGGAATTGTTTAAGAAACACTTCGAGATGACCAAGTATGAATCACAAAATTCTTAAGGGGTTGGACAGGCTAGATTGCTGAAGATTGTTCCCGATGTCGGGGAAGTCCAGAACAAGGGCTCACAGTTTAAGGATAAGGGGGAAGTCTTTTAGGACCGAGATGAGAAAATCATTTTTCACACAGTGAGCGGTGAATCTGTGGAACTCTCTGCCACAGAAAGTAGTTGAGGCCAGTTGATTGGCTATATTTAAGAAGGAGTTAGATGTGGCCCTTGTGGCTAAAGGCATCAGGGGGCATGGAGAGAGGGCAGGTACAGGATACTGAGTTGGATGATCAGCCATGATCATATTGAATGGCGGTGCAGGCTCGAAGGGCCAAATGGCCTACTCCTGAACCTATTTTTCTATGTTTCTATGACCAGAAATTGCTGCAACTCAACCCCTCGTGATCTCCAGTATCTTTTGTTTCACCTTTTCCTTTTCGACTGTGTCAATTCCCATTCTGTTGACAAAGAGCAGGAAGCATTGAAACAAGCATTTAGCCCAACTAATTATGCTTATGGTCCACAGCAGCTTTGTCCACATCTCCCACACTCTCTGCCCTTCTATTTCCCTCCACATTTGTTCACCCATTTTTCTTTTGACAGTATCTAAACTGCTTGCAGATCTATCTGTACAACAACAATATCTCTTTTGCCCCTTCTCTGGGAAGAAAAAAAAATGATACAAAATATCACTAATAATATTAATTTTGGATTCATGCATGTGGAAAGAGGCTTTGCACATTCATCCTGCCCATTTATTTTGAAGACTTTTGAAGTCCTTTTGAACTCCTGCTAAAATAATCCAGCCTGTTCAGACGTTTCCAGCAGTTGTCATCTTCTGATACTATCTCAGTAAATGTTCTCACATTTTTTCTTTCGCTTCTATGTTATTTTGTGTTGTGTTGAATGCTAAACTGTGCACAGTAACCTATCTATAAGTTGACCAATTGTACAAGAATAATATATCTTCACTGCTGAAAATGTTTTATTTCTTTAATTTTATCCTCTTTGTGGTAATAGAATCTATCATCAATTTGTTACATTTTCTTTCTGGGTTTGCCTTGAAATCTCTTACAAAGAATGAGGCCATTTGGCCAATTGTATCGATGATGGGCACAATTAGAGTTATTTGAAGATATTTCCACTTTCCATCTCCTAGCCCACAGTTTTTTACGTTAGAAGACTTGAAGCACTTATCCAGTTTTCTTCTAAGTTTATGGATAAGTGCCTCCAGCACTTTTACCAATCCTGAAGTTAAAAAAATCTTACAACTCGCCGATAATCATTTCATCAATTACTCTTATTGAGCTATCAAGCTCTATGAGATCACTGATCAGCCATGATCTAACGGAATATTAGAACATGGTTGAGCACTGTTGTTTTGCTCCTGTGAACTTCCTGCCATTTTTCAATCAAATGAAAGCTCACATGCTGAAGTTTTACAGTTCAGGACATTGTTTTCCATACTTATCACTTCCAAGCTTCTGTCTCTACTCCACCCCTCCCTTCCCCACTTCGCTATCTCCCCAACACCAGAAGCTTGAAAGTGTGCACCACCAGATTCAGGAACAGCACCTTCCTTTTTGCTATCATACTTCCGACCAGTCCTTCCTAAGTAGATTACTGTCAACCTCAAAGGGAAAAAAACAATCAAAAGATCTGAATAAAGTACAAGTAAAATAAAACAACAGTGGAAATGTCTTTAGGTGTAACAATCTGTTAGCCCATGTAACTCGCCTGTCAGAATTACATGGGCTAATAAATTGTTACACCTAAAGACTTACCCAAGTGGCATGCCAGAGAATTGAGTAGAAAAATGTAGCTTTACACTCTTGTGATTGAGGGAGTTCCAGATCCCATGAGGTTATAGCCCTTCTGTTCTCTCAGATAAACATAGAAGATCTCAGGACACTATTTTGAAGACAACATTGGTGAGTATTTATACAAACAACATCATTTAAACAGGCGATGGACACAATGTGCTGGAGTAACTCAACAGGTCAGACAGCATGTCTGGAGAAAAAGGATGGGTGACGTTTGTGCTCAGGACCCTTGCACAGACTGAAAGTGTGAGGGGTGGGTGGGGAGAGATAGAGGTAGGAAAAGGCTGTCTTTTAGTCCGTGGAAAGGTTCCGACCCAAAATGTCACCCATTCTTTTTCTCCAGGGATGCTGTCCGACCCACTGAATTACTCCAGCACTTTACGTCTATCTTCAGCATAAACCAGCATCTGTAGTTCCTTCCCACACATCACTTAAGCAGACATTCTCATCTTTCTTTTAATCATCTGATCTTTATCACATTTTTGCAAATTAGCTTCCTAGTCCACATTGCAATAATGACTAGATTTGGAAAAAATGTAGCAAATTGGTTGTAAAGTACTTTGAGCCATCATAAAATCATGAAGTGCGCAGTATAACTTTTTTCTGTTGATTCAGTTTGTTCCATTGACCAAAGTGGTTGGAGTGAGAGGTAGTCCCAGTTTGCTTTCCCCCTACCGTGAAAAACTAACATCCATCAATCTTCACTTCCAGCTTCAAAGTGTATGGAATATGTGGTGACGTGGCAGGCAGCTGTCCTGTGGAGATGTTCATCGAGAGGAACGATATCATAATCCTGACACCGCAGATTCTTCTAAATTGCCTCGAAGTTGGCCATATTTCTTCGCTTTCCGCCTTCACCCTGCTAATATTTGACGAATGCCACAATACAACAAAAAATCATCCTTACAACGTTTTAATGAGGAAATATCGGGATCTCAAATTGGGCCTGGTAGCAAGTGCATTTCCACAGGTTAAACTTTCAGATTTTTTTTCTCACATTCATCCAGTGCTATAAATGGAGATATGTTGCACAGAAGCAAAAAGGGCAAAGCCACATGGGGATATATATAAAATGTTTCCCAGTATACATACTGCATACAATTCTAGACACTGTATAGCGGGGAAGATGTTAAAGCTTTCGGGATATGGAAAAGAGATTTCAGAGGTATGAAACTGGCCTGAGTGAGTCAGTTATAGGTAGATGACTGAAAGAACTCCAATCATTCTACATGGGTCAGAGAGGGTTCGGATGAGATTTTATGTGGTGCAGTGCTGAAAGGTAAATTGAGCCAATTTGAATGGAGCTGGTCTGTGGAATTCTCTGCCTCAGAGGGCGGTGGGGGCAGGTTCTCTGGATGCTTTCAAGAGCGAGCTAGAAAGGGCTCTTAAAAATAGCGGAATCAGGGGATATGGGGAGAAGGCAGGAAAGGGGAACTGATTGGGGATGATCAGCCATGATCACATTGAATGGCGGTGCTGCCTCGATGGGCCAAATGGCCTACTCTTGCACCTATTGTCTATTGAAAAGGTAAAAATGTGACAGCTAATTTTTCCAGGGTTCTAGGAAAAGAGCAGGACAAGAGCAGCAGCAGTGACACTGCTCTTTAAAAGAGAGGGTGCAGACATAATAGACCAAATGCTTGCCATTTCACAAGACAAAAGTGCACCTGGGCACTTTGTAACCTCCTGGAATAAACATTGAATCTTTCAACTTTACGTAAACTGCTCTCTCATTGTTTTCCATTATCGTGCCTTTCCTATCCTGAGTCTGAAGAATGGTCCCAACCCAAAACATCACTGGTCCATGTTCTCCTGAGAAGCCTGAGCCACTAAGTTACTCCAGCACCCTCCGCAAGATTCCAGCATTTTCTAGTGTTCCTGTTTCATTAAAATGCTTTGCTAATGGTCAGTACTCGGGCTCCTTCTCACCTGATCTATCCTCGCCATTCTCCCTATAGTCTCTAGTCCTACACCTCACTCCTCCCTCAGCTCAGCTTTGAAAACAGAAACCCCGGCCCTCTTCCTACAGTTCTGAAGGACATTGACCTAAGATATTAGCTGGTTTCTCTGTCCTCGGATGCTGTTAACCGGCTGAGTTCTTAACACATTTTCTGTGCTTGGCCCATTCTTTCCCCTTATTGTTAATCTAACTGCTTTCACCAATGCTCCACCCTGAAACTGGATGAGTATAAAACTGGAAAGAGCACAAAGAGGACTTGAGGGCAAGTAGGACCTTATTCCTTGGAGTGCAAGAGGCTAAAGGGTGATGTTATATAGATGTATAAAATCATGAGGGGAATTGATAGGGTGAATGCACAAAATCTTTTCCCTAGGGGATTCAAGAACCAGAGGACATAGGATTAATAGGTGAGAGGCGAAAGATTTAATTGGAACAACTTTAACAGGGCAACTTTTTCACTCAGTGTATGTTGGGTATATGAAATGAGCTGCCGGAGAAGGTGGTTGAGACTGGTACAATAACAACTTTCAAAAGACACTTGGACAGGTACATGGATAAGAAACGTTTAGATGGATATGGAGCAAATGCCAGCAAATACGACTAACTTAGATGGGACATCTTGGTTGACATGGATGTGTTGGGCAGACTGAAGAAGGGTTCCGACCTGAAACGCCACCTATTCCTTTTCTCTGAGATGCTGCCTGATCTGCTGAGTTACTCCAGCATGTTGCGTTTATCTTTGAGTTGAAAGGTCTGCTTCTCTGTAGTACTCAATGATTCCAAGAGACTAAACATTTCAACGTCAACGTACATGAAAAAGCACCTGTCATGTAGTTAAAACGTCCCAAAATTTAAAGAAACAGTTAGCAAACAAAATTTGGCATTGCACCTCAACGTATTGGGGCACATGCGCCGCAAATTTATTGAATGCCTTGAAGAGGGAAAGAGAGTTGGGAAAGTTTAGGAAGAGAGATAGGGTCTTGGCAGGGTGAAAGCACACATGGCTGTGGTGCAGCAAGCAAAATACAAACATGGGCAGCATAGCGACACAGTAGTTCACTGTTGCCTTACAGCTTCTGTGCATTCTGATCTTCATTGTCTGCAATTCTTTTTAAATATTCCCCAGATGCTACATTTTCCTCGCAATGCTATCAGTGTGTTAATTGGATACAATAAAACCATTCAGTGTTTGGGAGGAGTTGATGCGATGGGGATACAAGAAGGAAAATACAAGAAGGGTTGTGTAGATCTGGGAGGTAGATAGTTGGTATGGACATAGTGGGATGAAGGGCACGTTCTTGTATATATATTGGCTCTAAGATAGTGGAGGAGAACAGCTAAGTTGGAGGCTTTTATAGCTGAGGTGGTTTACAGAGAAGGGGAGGGTGAGGTCATGGCAGGATTTGAAAACGCTGTTTAAAGAAATGGTAATACTGAGATATTGGTTAACCAGGAGCAAGTATAGATGACCAAGCATTGACGACTGGATGAGTGGAATCTAGTGTGAGCTTAGATGGCAGCAGAGTTTCTTGACGTTTGAGAAAGTTCGTTTTAAAGAAGATATGGATATGTGTTCAGAAATTCCAAAGCCCTCAGTTGCCAAATGTCTGAGTTTCAAGGGATTTATATCCCTAAACACTTTCCACTAATATTTCTCACTCACTAGATATTTTACAAAATCTGAATGAATTTCCTGCTGTATTTCTGTCTAAGTGAGTGTGGTCGGGAGTGTCTCACATGGGTATGTGTGGTTCTGACTCTGGCATCCGCATCAGAAGTCTGCTGCACTGACAGTCACAATTTATTGGATCAGAAGTTAAACTGACGCTCTATAAGATTGACGTGAAAGAGCCCAGTGTGTAATTTTGAAGAGGAAGAGCTAATATTTATCCCTCAATTTACATCACTGAATTTACATAATTATCCAACCATTTACAGTTTGGCATTTGTGGGAATTTGAAGCAGAGGGTAATGGCAGAGGGCGTTACTCTGGCTGGAGATTTAGGACCAATGGTGTTCCACAGAGATCAAGGCCGGCACCTCTGTAATATAAAGAAATATTTGGACAAAGGAGTAAATAGGCAACTTAGTAAGTTTGCAGCTGAGATAAAAAATGGTGGAGTTCTGAATAGCGAGGAAGAATAGAAAAGGATTGAGCAGAATGTAGATATGGGCAGTAAAATGACAGGTGGAGTTGAATCAGACAAGTGATAGATGTTGCACTTTGGGAACTTATGTGCAAGAGGAAAGTATAACATAAATCGCAAGATATTTGGTTTATTAACAGCATTGATGTACAGAGTGATCTTGGGCTCTTAAGTCCACAGCTCCCTGAAAGTGACCACACAAGTAGGTTGGGAGTTAAAGACATACAATGTACTTGCTTTCATCATTTAGGGTGTTGAGCATAAAGTCAGGAAGTCACGTTGTTTGTTTCCCAACAGATTGTCGGGTTGACAGCATCAATTGGAGTTGGCGATGCTGGCTCTGTCAAAGATGCAATGGGTTATATTTTGCAAATTTGTGCCAATCTTGATGCTGAAAACATATCAACTGTAAAAAAGAATGTGGAAGAACTAAAGGAACATGTTTATTCTGCGATTAAAGGTAATCCTTTTTATTGTATTAAATAGCTCATGATCTAAAATGGATAGTATTGTAGTTTAGGTTCTGCCCAATTCACAATACTTAAAACTGAATATAAATTGATTCACGCCATTAATATAGCAATGTTACTAAATTTTGAGATTTTAAAAATCAAATCTGCAATTTATCCCATCAGATAAAGCATAAAAAGAAGTTTAATTTGATACCTAATTTACTTTCATATCTTCAGTATTAAGAAAGTTATGGCCATTTTCATACTCGGAAATGAGCATCTTGCTTCCCATTGCCTTTCAATTGACTTAACTCAAAAGCTGTGATCTGGAAAAGTTAAAAGTCCATAACATTCTTAAAAATTAAGAGAACTCAATGAAATTTTCAGTTATTATAGATTGAAGCATTCTGAAACAAATATTAAACAATCTTACTTGGATTACCTGAAATTAAAGCATATAATTAGTTAGTTATCTAATTGTAGCTAATTACAAAATTCAATGAGTAGATCTAAACAACTATCAATTTCTTAAGAAAAGATAAACTTTTTTAAAATTGCCTAAGTGTTCAAATAACATTCACACAATAATCCACAATATAACATAATTTTAAAATCTCATTTTCATGAATTTCTGGGCCAAATGGAAGGAATTTAGTGTTTAATGCGTGTAAATTAATGGCCATTTAAATCAACTAGCGAGTGGGTTTTAGTGGAATGCGGTGGATTAGAACGTTGCGGTTAGCGGTGAAGTCGGGGGGAAAAATACTGGGGGTTCATACATTTTTTGGGGACCCCATTTCGCAACATAAAAATATTATTAATGCCTCCCGAAAAACCAACTTTTAATATAAAAATAAAGTATTTACCTTTTCTTCTCCCCTACGGAAAATGCTTCCGGTTGTCTGCGCTCACGGCTTTTGAAGGTGATTTTTAAATTACTCTAGTTAATAAATAATGTAGAGTAATTTAAAAATACCACCATTCATGAAATGTCGGAGCGATTTTTCTTCAGCAACCAAATCGCCCGACATTGATCGATTTGTCCTGCCTGTTGAAAAACGGCACTTTAAGCCCGCCCCCCTCTGCAAGGCGCCAAAGTCACGCACATGGGGAGCGGCAGAAGTGCAGCGCCGGTAAAGGTACGTTTTGTAACATACCTAATTAATATCAACGTCAGAGAAGGTCGCATCGAATATGCATCCGGCTCATTGAGTCTCCTGCACCATTCATCAAGACCATGGCTGATTTCCTCCAAGAGTGTCATTTTCCAGCACTGTGTTCTTGGATTCCCTTACTGTTTAAAAAAAAAATCTATAATTCTCTATTTGAAATGAACAAGAGGGTTGAGCCTCCCCAGCATTCTGGGCTGGAGAAATTTGAAGGATCGCCACCATCCCAATGAAGAAATCTTTCATCGTCTCGGTTTTAAACGGTCTATCTTTTATTATTCTTAATTGCTGCCCAAGGCCTTCCTAACTCTCCACTGTGCCTGTATGTTGGCCTTCAATGTCTATATGTACACCAAGGGAACTCTGAACATCAACACCAACCAATCTTTCTCCATCAAACAAATATCCTGCTTTTCTCTTATGAGCACCGACGTTATTGACTTAACATTTTTCCACATTATGTTCCACAATCAACTTCACAAGTCTTTTCCTTTTGTCCTACCAATCTCACATTCTATCTTGTTTTTCAGAATAATTATTTTGATTCTGTTGTGGTGAGCTCTAAAATACTCTAGCCCCTCTGCTATTCTAGCAACTTTATAAGTGTCTTCCTTTGACAACACAGTCTTTCATTTCACTCTTGCCATTTGAGTGAATCACATTTCCTTTTGGGATTTTATGCCTTACTACAGGAATGGTTCCATGCAACTTATCCTTTGTTTTCTTTACATGTCATCAATTGCCTGGCCACTGAGATTACTTTCAGTTTTCCTATCAACCAGTCAACTTGTCTCCTGTACTTTTGTGCACCCAGCAGGTCTCAGATCATGAAGTAATTTTGCAGGTTAGACATAAACAATGTTTTCTCTTATGTTGGACACTAGAACCAGGGCCATCAATATATGATCATCACTAATAAATCCATTTGGGCAGCTCAAAGAAGCCTGTTTTCTAGACCGGCGGGAATAATAAACTCGCTACCACTGGTTTAAGTGAATGGGAAGGATATGTTTAAGAATAAGTGAATGATGGGGAAAGGAACCAAAGGATTCTCTGATAGTGTGAAATTAGTATCCAGGTTCTATGCTGTATATTTTGTGGAATGTATATATAGATCTTGTATTAGGTAAATGTTACACTAAGAAATGTTTTCTTGCGCATCGTAAGAACAGGAAGCAAACAACTTACTTTATTCCACTCAACTGGTGATGATTGCCGGGGTTGGAGGCAGATAGAATAGTGGCAGTTAAGAAACGTTTGGAAAGGCACATGAAGATATAGTGGATGGATGGATATGTATTATATGCAGGTAGATAAGAGTTGGTCTTGGCATCATATTGTGGACATTGTGGGCTGAAGGATCCATTTCTGCACTGTATCATTCTATGTTCTATGTTTAAAACCAAATAGGAATGTGAACAGGAAGTGCAGGAATTATTCGGGTTTGATAGCAATGGTAGAAAATAAAAGAATGTTAGAGTTTCAGGTCAATGAAATGTCAGCAGAATGATTCTGATCATCAACTGCTGTGTATTTCCACACCTGATTCCCAGCTTCCAAAGTATTTGAAGGGGAGGGATTCTAAAGGCTGAGGAAGGGCAGCTAAAGACGTGTTTGTGAATAGTGCAGTAATTAAATCCTGGAGACGTCAGTGCAGCCAGAATTGGAGGCCAGCGGAAATCATGAGAGGTTGTGGAGACGAATGATCATCGTGGAAGAGGTGGGAAGCAAAATAAAGTGGCCTGCAACAGAGCTGGAGAAGTTTGCAGAGCAAGGGGAGAGGACATGGAGAAACTTGAAATGGAGAATATCAAAACTAAAGTGGTATTCAAGTAGGGAGCAGTGATGTGTGGACAAGACATGCAGCAGAATTAATTTGAGAATAAACTCACGGGGTACAACAATCTAAGAAAACTTTTGACAATGAGATGGAGGGGAGGGGGCACTGAAATAATTGTGTGTTTCAGTGTAGATAATGAAGCAAATTGAAACTGTTTAAATATACAGCTCTTTT